>CAIGRP010009707.1:0-12913 GCA_903798385.1 Fraxinus cuspidata | reverse complement strand
TATTAAGCCCATGTTTGATGGGGATTAAGATCTAAATTTTCAATTCAAAATCAATATTAATTTTAATCATATATTTCATAAGATACGCTCTTTTCAATTACATATTTCAACTTTTATCAAAATCTAAAAACCAAAAATGTAGAGAAAAACCCCTCGACTTTATTCTACAGGCCCAGGAGAATTTCAACCTTTCCTTATACGGGAACATAATTCCCTCACTTGCTGGCCCCAGATGGTGGAACTGACATTGGGGTTGGGTGGGGTTGGGTGGGGTGGGGAGAATTTTAATCCTCACCATACAGGAGCTAAGTAGCTTGATAAATTAACTTTTCAACTTTGAGTCGTGTGTGATTTTAACATTTATATTCAGAGTTTGTCGAACGTGAAATTTCAAATTAACTATTAAGATATGTTGAAAACCTAGAACTTCATTTTAAAAAGTTATAAGGATCCAAAAATATACTAATTAAAAAGTTAGAAGCCCAACACTAATTTCTCTCAAGTTAATAATTAGCACGGTCAATGTAGAGTCTAGGCCTCAATTTGGTCAAACTAAGTGGGAATCTTGCATCTGAGAATATATTTATTATCAATATATATTTGTAGTTCATTAACCTCGATTTACGGTGGAATGCAGCAAGTGTCCATGTATTAAAATTATTACACATTCAATCAGATTGATTCCATTTAAGAACATGGAGTTAATTCAAAAACTTGTTAATTTTATCGTAAGTCAATTATTCGTATTTTGTTAGAAGACATTAATATTTTACTTGTAGCTGATTAGGAGATTATATTTCTATAAATAGAGGGTAGTCGATGGGATGGTTATCGGAGATCATTTGGGTGTGATGACAGCGATGCAAAATAAACTAGTGGCCCATCTATATGTGGAGGATGCATATGCTATTATTGTACGAAATGGATTAAGTGGAGGATGCATATGCTATTATTGTACGAAATGGATTAATTTTTGCCAAGGAAATAACTTTATGGTTCAGGTTGTCGAGTGTGAATCACTTTGAGTGATTCAAATTTTTCGATCAAATTTTCGTAGTCCTTCAAGTAAAGCTCTTCTTTCTAATATTAAATATTTATTAACAACGTTAATCGCGGTTATTGTTACTTAATTCTTCGCGAGAGGAATAAAGTAGCCCATGATGTAGTGTATTTTGTTTATTAATTTTGGATATTAATTATCGGACTTTCTTTTTATTGTCTATAGTTCGTGGTTATTTGATTTAATGAAATTTATATTACTTTATAAATTAATAAATAAATAAATAAATAAGAGTGTTTCTGGTAGTCATTAAAAAATAAATAAATAATTCAATCAATACTGCATTTTATTAACTAAAAAAATGAATTAATTTTCTCTTAATTTTCCAAAATTCAAATTCCTCTAACATTTGCCTTGCTGCCTTCCTCAGTTAAAAATATTAGCAATCGTAATTAACACATGCATGTCCATGTGCAGTGCAGTTAGTAGGAATTTATAATTCCTAGAATTAATATAATTTAGTGGTGTTTAATTATTAATTGTCACACTCCTAAAATTTTCTATATTTGAAATCTAAAGTCTTTTCAGGTTTTAACAACTAGTTTAGAGTTTAAATGCTTCAAACTTTACTTTTTCTCTTATCTTTTTCATGCCATTGGCAATTTACATGGCATATAATATTAAAATAATATTACAAAGCACTGTTGATACTTAACGGCGATTTAAGTTGCACTCAACCTTACTAATTCATTATTCGTGTATGTGACATTTAATGACAAATAAAGTGTCTTTTCATTTGCCACGTCATATGAAATTACCTCAAGGCTCAAGTAGGCTCGAGGAACAAATAATATCATTCTAAAATCTTAATAAACCATGCAACCCTGTTGCTCTATGCGTCTGTTTGGTATAGGTAAAAATCAAATTTTTTGTAAGTTTTACTAAAAGCTAATGAAATAGATGGTTGAAAAGTTGATAAACATTGTGATTCCAACAAAAAGTAAATTTAAAAAAATTAATTATTGATTTGAAGATAAAATTTTATCAGTTTTTAAGTTACATCAAACAGAAGCTATATATTTCAATACGATGGATGATCTAATGAGCATTAGTACTCTTTTTGTACTTAAAACACTAGTGATGTGACATATTTAGCCATCGTTTGGCCTCCATTATTTGAAATGTAATTTTTAGAATAATATTTTTTTAGAATATGTGGTTGAAAAAGAAAAAAAAAGTTTTTAATTTATATGTAATATTATTTTATGAAAGATTATGTGGTTAAAATAAAAAAGATAATAATAAAGGTTTGAGATAATGGAGGTCAAACATGCTAAATCATTGGTGAATAAATTTATAGTAGGTTTCAATATTTGAATAAATTTCCTCCATGCTATTGAATTAATATATCATGTCACCGATGCTTCGCATAATAAGAAAATCAATGCTCATTACATCATTTTTATATATATTCCACAAGAGGGAGGACATTATTTCTCCCTTCACACCTCCCACTCCCCAGCTACTCGTCAAATTTAAAGCCAAAAGATGGCACATTTAGCACTCCCGTGGTGGCCGAAAACCAATTCTGCGACCGCAAGTGGTGGTGTTGATGCTCATGGATCGTCGGAACATGCATCTACCAGTAACTGCTGTGGCCTATCCAACTTAATGAGAAGAGTACTCAAAAAACGAAGCAAAATGTTGCATTCTACAAGCAGGCAATCCTCGTCCCAATGCCGATACGATCCACTGAGTTATTCACTAAACTTTGATACAAATGGCTCCAGTAACATATTGGATGAAGATTACTATAAATTCTATTCCTTCTCGTCAAGGTTTGTTGCTACGCCAAGAACTGATTGCCAAAGACTGACTGCTTCCCACTAGAGTAGAGATATATGTATCACTATCATTGAAATTTTGTATTTTAATCTGCAGTTTTAATTACTCTGTATGGAATGGTAGAAATGAAAGAAAAGGCGACTTTAGATCAATATATGGTGTCATTTTGTTGTATACTTCTATGCATATCTTCAATTTAAGTTCTTTCTCCATGTTTAATTATGTCAGTTAATTATCAAGCATTGTTTAATAAAAAATTAAAATAATGCTGATAAAATATAATGGGGTGGTTGATTCTTTCTGTGTTGAGGATGAAGATGGTTTCTTGGCAAACAAAGTGGCCCACGAGTGCTATCCCATACATTTTTATTTCAAGTTTCTTTTCCATAGATGGATAGTATTCCTTGGTTTATTTCACCTTCAGAAATTTTCAACCCCATTGTAAGCATATTCAAAAGCCAATCTCACAAAAGAAGCTCTTCAGGGCTCTATTGGAAAAGTACTAAGGACGAAGTCCAAAGGATAGATACCAATAGAGTCCGACATTTATAGGAATATATATTGTTATACAAATATACTATGGTTCGTGAATAAGATGTCTTGCCCTCAACTTGCAAGTTCTAAATGCTATGAAACTTCGAAAGGGTCTTTCTTATATGGTAAAAAATTGTATATGAGATATTATCCTTGGTATTGCTGATTATAATCACGAGGGGAAGGACCCAATATAGAACAAGTTGGACGCAACTGGTAGAATTCAGTTGTGTCATGAGAAAAAGGTCAAGTTGAGTTTTCAGCACCAATCTTAGGGATGATAAAATGTCTCGCCTCTGAAGCTCCGACCTGCCCTGCATTATCACACAGTTCAAATAGGAATGGAATAAATTTGTATGTTTAAGATCAAGATACATGTCATCAATTCACGTTTTATTTAAGTTATATATAAGAACCGTGCTATAGTACTACAATAATTGACATAATATCACACATGACACTTTATCATTGGACTGTTTAAAACATTTTCATCTTTTCTATCAAATCACATCCCATCACCTAAGATTCTAGCACTGCTTCTAACATTATTCTTCTGACGAAGTGGTTTAACCCTATATATAAATGAAATTATTGAATCAGTAAACAGAATGGCATTATGAACATATGTGAAAAGAAAACAGTCCTCCCTCTGCGGCTGCGTGTGTACACACACAAAGAGACAGTGATATAATATTAGGGAGCATGTGCCATGTGCTATCTGTCTCCTTAGGTAAATTCTAGGGAGAAGTCTATTTTACAGTTTTATTATCCTGGCGACTCCGACAAAATTCCTTCATTTATGCGACAAAACTCATCTTACAATTCTTTCTTTTTCACTGCATAAATATTAATAGGTCTTCTGTAACTATTGTGTAGTTGCAAAGTGCATCTCTAGTGCTCAATCTTTGCATCCAACTTACTACAATGTTCTGAGTTTTTCATGCATTCTATGAATAATCATTTAGTCCGTATACAAGTTGAAATACTTATTATTATAATGATATCTAATGATCTGCAAGTCAATATTGTTGTCTGTGTCTTTTATTTTATTAAAATAAAAATAAATAAAATTAAAACATCTAATGATGCATAAAAAGTATAAAGTTTATTGAGGTATATAGAACTTTGAATCTAGGCGAAGTTCTAGATAATGCTTTTTTTTCCCTTTCCCGTTGCAACATCAATTTAAAAGATTTTGGCCAAAAGAATTTTTTTAAACATGTTCATTTTGCATATGTTGCAAATACTTCAGCAATTCATTGAAACATTGAAGATGTTCTAAATGTGAAAAAGAAAAGAGAAAATCCATGTCCTTTTCTTTCCACTTTCCTCTCTATTCTATTTCAAATTCCATCCTCTTTGATAAACTAAGAAGAAAACTATTTAAGATTACAGTTTATAAGATAATAGAGAGGGAAATTTTTTTTCGCAAAATTCTCATTCAATAATGTAATATATATACAGTTTACAAGATAAGATTGTAATCAAAGAATCTCAAATGCATACAAAGTCCGTACAAGATCAAATCAGGTACACGAGATTATCTCTATTATGCATCCTCAAGATGGAGCTCGGTCGAAGAAGCCAATCTTGGTTTGAAGAGACAGGAAAAGAGACCTCGGGTGCGACTTGGTAAGTACATCAGTAAGGTGGTCTTCACTAGAAACATGAGCAACACGTAAAGTGCCATTTTCAACTTGATCACAAATATAATGAAATCACTAGCAACATGTTTCATTCTTGAATGAAAAACCAGATTTGAGCACAAATGGGTAGCCCCAACATTGTCACAATAAATTAGAGGGGATTAAGGAAGAGTAACGCCAAATTTAGTCAAAATAGAGCACACCCAGTTAAGTTCAGCAGCAGTAGTAGCAACTGGCCTATATTCAGCCTCAGTAGAGAATCTAGAAACCGTTCGTTGCTTCCTAGAACTCCAGGAGATTGGATTACGGCCAAGATATTGAAATGGCAAGCAGTGAAAAAGGTGAATCACGATAGAGCTGAATACCAGCATTAGTCGAACTACAAAGATAACGCAGGAGTACCAGTATAGCATCCATCATTTTTGTTCTACCAAGAAGATCCAAAACATAGTTTCATAGGGACAGCAAGATTCTATTGGCGTTGTGAAGAACCTCTACACCAAGAAAATAAGACATCTTGCCAAGATCATTAAGAGAGAATTGGTTAGAACTTAAGTACACAAACAAACGAACCATATTTGCATCATCCCAGGTAAGAATTATATCGTCAACATAAACTAGAAGATATATAAGATGACCTCTAATTTTGAGAAAAAAGAGAAGTGTCAACATGAGAGTTTTGAAAACCTAAAGCAATAAGAAATTTGCAAAGCTCATGGTACCATGCTCGTGGAGCTTGCTTAAGTCCATAAATTGCTTTTTGAAGCATAAAAACATGAGTTCGATAGTCACGATCAACAAATCCTAGAGGTTGGGATATATAGACGTCCTTAGAGAGGTGGCTGTTACGCCTCACCACCGAGGTTCAAGTCAAAATGCCACGTAACAATTCAAGTGGAAAGAAAGTCAACAAAGAGTCAATTGATCAAATTTAAGAGATCAAGTGAATGGTTGAAGCTATTATGTCGAAGCACTACCTAAATAGCTAAAGCATGTAAATTCAAAGGGCTTCCCGTTAAGCCAAAGTTCTACCTAAAGAGGTCGGAGAAGACGACGAAGCTCTTCACACAAAGACCGATGTAAAGAATCTTCAAACCGAAGCATTAGTTCATCCAAAGCTCTTGAAATTGAAGCCATCTCTTAATAGATAATCTTTTAGAAATGATTGATATAATGTTTGTAATAAAGAATGTTGGTTTTGTCAGCTTAATGTATAAGACGGTTGACCCGTTGTCAGTATATTTACTGTATGATAGACAGTGATGTGAAGTTTTAGTCAATCTTTTGGGAAATCTAAAAAGGAAAATACAAAATGAACTTGTAAGCATCATTTTCAACACACATTCAAGGGGAAAAAATCTCCATATGTCATCTTGCTTGTTCCATATTTATGAATTTGATCTTTAGCAGATAATCACAAGTATCTGATCAGTAATTGTTGTTAGCACAATCATTTTTTGTTTCACTCGCCGGTGCTCGAACAATTGTGTCTCATATCGTGAAGCGGACAAAACGCGCCGAAATTTGCTTGGGTTGGCGTGAGTGAGTTCGATATTTGTTGTCCATATTAGCGTCACATTTTTCAAGATCAACAGACACATATTTTAACCACGAAAATCCTATAGGAAGAAGCCAGTTGGAAGTAACTCGAAATAAATTTTCTAACCTTTGAAAGGAGGGATGTTCTTGAAGAAAGAACCGTTGGAAAATCAAAAGGAAAAAAATTGCTTGATTTGGAGCCGATTTGATCTTCGAGAAAAAAGAACATTTTTTCAAGAAAAAGCTTGTTAGCATGAGTTCAAGCAATGATGAAAGTGTACCTCGAAGGACGAGAGAATACCCTGAAGAAAAGGAACTTCGCGTGTCGTCCCAATCATCCACCCTCAACCTCATCAACAACATAAACGAGGCGGGTCAAGGGCCGGGGCCAGAATAGCTGTCAGACTCACTAGAGAGGTGGCTACAATGGCCGCCAATATGAGAAGTATAACTCAACAGAACATGGCAATGCATGAACTGCTAATAAGCATGCGAGGGCAAGGAGGACACCCAGTCTTTCCATATGTAGCCTAGGAAATGCATTTTATGACCCGTCACAGGGATACTATCACGATGAAGAAGAGGTTTAGAGCCAAATGGCTGGATACTAACATTATACTAGGATGAAAGCCCCTCAAGAAAGGGAGGTTGAGGTTGATACATCCACCAACTATACCACTAAACTATAAGCTGAGTCCAGGGCTGCCTAGATGAACTAAGAGGTGTCAATATGATCCTCGTAGACATTGACATGGACAATATCCCTGAATAAAAGGAGGACGTCGAAATGAGGAATGCCTCTAAGGAAGAGGCAATCCTCAGAGTTACAAATACCTTTGAAGAAGAGGCTATCTATGAAGAAAGGACACCCTCTGAAGAAGGGGGAGCTGTTGAAGAAGAAGCTAGCTTAGAGGAATTGGACCCTAGCATCATCGATTGCGAGCCTCAGACAGCCCCTATGGAGGAACTGGAGAGTTTTTGAATAGATCAACAGGACCTCTCCAAATACCTTTAAGTCAAAAGAAATATGCTGGTAGAAGTCAATGAGAAACTGAAAAGCTTCTTGTTAAAGAATTTAGACGTCTTCATTTGGAAACATATGGACATGGTTTGCATTGGCCCAAAAGTCAGTTGCCACCACTTGAAAATTGATCCAAAAGCTACAGCTCACAGGAAGAAAAGGTGAGCCCTTAACCTAAAGAGATACGAAGCCTTAAAGGACGAAGTTAAGAAGCTAATCGACAATCATTTCATCCGTGAGTCAATATATCCGAAGTTTGTCTCCAACTCAGTTTTGGTTAGGTAGCACAATGTTAAGTGGAGAGTCTATGTTGATTTCTCGAATTTAAATCTAGCTTACCCCAAGGAGAGCTTTCTACTTCCTCGAATGGACCAACTTGTGGGTTTTGACGCTGGACATGAACTTCTTAGCTTCTTGAAAGCTTATTTTAGGTACAACCAAATCTCAATGTTCCTAGATGTTGAAGAGCATATGTCCTTCATAATAGACAAGAGTCTTTATTGCTACATGGTCATTCCTTTTAGGTTGAAAAATGTCGGGTTTGTCGCTAGCCTCAAGTTATTCAGAGAAATGCAGGCAAAAAGGCTCGTGATCAATAGTGACTCCCAGCTGGTAGTTAGTCGGTCCATGATAATTTTTTCGCCAAAAATAAGTACATGGATACTTATTTGAAATTATTATGGAATTCATTTCCGCTTTGAAAAATTCAAGTTAGTACAAATCCCACGCTCATAGAATGTTCATGCCGACGCCCTTTCAAAATTGACAAGTAGCAAAGATTTCGAGTTGCTCACTATAGTGCCCATAGAACATCTTCCTAGGCCCTCCACTGCTACTAGCAGATAAATAATGGGGGACGAAGAAACTTCATTATGGATGAAGCCAATTATATCATTTCTCAAGGACCACACATTACTCTCTGAAAAAGAGGAGGCACCGAAGCTCAAAAGGCAAACCGCTCATTTCGTCTTCCAAGACGATGTGCTATACAAACAAGGATTCTCCTTGCCCTTACTTCGATGCATTGGTTAAGAACATAACAACTATGTGCTCTGAGAAATTTATGAAGAGGTATGTAGCAATCGCACAGGAGGATGGTCTTTGACACAAAAGTGTTGAGGCAAGGATATTATTGGCCTACTTTAAAAAAAGGATGCGCAGCAGTTTACTAAGAGATGTGATAAGTGTCAGCACTTCGTAACAATTTAGAGGTAGCCTTCTTAGGAATTAAGTGTTGTTTCCAGCTTAATGGGTAATCGATCTTATAGATCCCCTTATTAAAGGGAGGGAAAATTCGAGCTTCACAATCGTCGTCATTGATTATTTTACCAAATGGGTAGAAGCCGAACCCCTTGCTAAAATTTTTATGGAAGAACATCATTTGCGGGCTTGGAATGTCCCATTCAATTGTTTCAGACAATGGATGACAGTTTGATAATAAGAAGGTTAGAAACTTATGTGAGGAGCTAGGCATTACGAAATATTTTTCCTTCCCAAATCACCCTCAAGCAAATGGGCAAGTGGAATGTGTTAACAAAAGAATCAAGTACACATTAAAGAGAAAGCTGGATGCTTCGAAAAAGGCCCGGGTTAACGAACTATCTCAAGTCTTATGGGCCATTCGAACTACAAGTAGGACTGCTATAGGATATCTAATGATGAGCTAAGGAGATGCGAACTAGACCTTCTTGAGGAAATGATGGATAACTCTAAAGCGAAATTGTCTATTTATTAGGGAAAAATGACTAGATACTACAATTCCAAAGTGAAGAAGAAGTCATTTCGTTTGAATGAATTGGTACTTTGAAGGGTCTTCTTATCTTCCAAAGAACTCAGTACAGGAACCCTTGGTCCCAATTGGGAAGGCCCCTACCGCATCAAGGAAGAGGTTCGGCATGGAACCTGAAAGACACAACCTCATCCGTGGAATGCAGAGCATCTGCGGAAGTACTACCGATAATAATATAAATATCCAGTTTGTACAATTTTTGATTCAATAGAATTGACTTTTATTAAAGTGTTTGTGAATTAGAAATACCTCCCGAGCGACAAAAGTCCTAAGGGAAGCTTTTGCATAGATGAATTGTCCCTATGCAGAAAAGCATTGGCATTTTGACGAGGAGTTGGATCCCAAAGTAAACCACCTTTACACTCACGAAGTGTATCACATGCCTTTAAAAATAAAAGTTGTTAAATAAGGCTCTGTGTGGGTGAACCGCTCAACCCCATGTTTAGGAAAAAATGTTTGCAATCTAAATTAAATTTGCACAAGGTAAAAAAAGTACTAAAACACACCATATTAATAAAAGTCAAAGGAGAAACCTCTGCATAGATGAGCCGTCCATATGCAGGGAAGCATGTACACTTTGAAGATGAATTGGATCCTAAAATGAACCACTTTCTTACTCGCGAAATGTAGCACATGCCTTTAACAACCAAAGTTGTTAAGGACGCCTCAGCATGGGCGAATCATTCAACCTCATGCTTAGGCAAATTATACTCCATTAAATTAAATTGCTTCTTAATTCTCATTAAGTCAAGTTTCTGAAAAATAAAATGTGCCTCTGCCTCGATGAGATGTCCTTATTCAGAGAAGTGTGGGGAACTCGATGAAGAGCTGGATCTTAAGATGGACTATCTTTGTACTTGCGAAGTGTGGCACATACCTTTAACAACAAAAGTTGTTAACGAAGTCGCAACATAGGCGAACCGCTCAACAACATGCTTCAAAAAATAATGAAAGGCTTTGTGCAAATTGCAACTAAGCAAGTCTGAAACAAAAAGTCTGTAGTGCTATAGAGTGTCAGTTCATAAACATTGGCTATGCATACATTCAGATATTTCAAAAGGTACACGACCTTGTAACACTTGTTCAAAATTATTAGTTCAAAAGTACAACTGAAGCATAATTAATTTGAACTACACTGAAGAACATTGCAATACATGAAGTACAAAAAAGTAAATAACACAAATATATANCCTATCAGCTATACAGGTAGGGGAGGGGGAGCTACAAAAGAAACTATTGCATTAGGAGTCATGGCCTTAGAAGTTTCCTTAGATGCATCATCTTCAATCTTGATCACATGGCTATCCTCTGCTGGAGTTTGAGGCTTTTGCTTTCTTTCATCTAGAAACTCTGACCTCAACTCAGAAATGTTGAAAGTTTGGGAGTTGACTTCTATCCACGCCACCATCTCGGTATAAGCGAACTTCCTCCAGTACTTAGCAAAACTTTGGTAAACCTCCATCAAGTGAAGGTTGGCGATGTAATCCTTTACAGCATCTTCACCGATCGATTGAGCCTCCTGCCTCGCCATCACAACTTCCTCTGTCAAACCGAAGATCTTACTGTACAGCCCCCTACCTACTGCTTCAAAGCAACATTTTCCTTATTGGCCTTCTCTAGGGCCTCAGCCGTCAGCTTCTGATGGGCATCAAAAGTCTCCACTCTCTTTGCCAAATAGGCCACCTCACTTTGAGATAAGTGGACCTTCGTCTTCAAATTTTCAATTTCTGCTAAGGCAGAAGCAAGCTTCATGAATGTTTAGCCCATCGCTTCTTCAATGCTGCAACATCAATCTTCACCTGCTTGCAGCCTCCTCATCCTAAGAGGCTTTTATTCACAAATTCTCTATTTTACATTGAACATTTTTAAAGAAGGCTTCAACCTCTGTTGCCACACTGAAGGCCCTTCTCGCTTGCTCACCATGCATGAGAACATATCCATCGTGTCGCTGGTCTGGATGAAATTTTTTCCCTCTCCGTCCAGTACTTGTGAAAATTTTCAGTTGTAGTTTTAATTTCAAGAGGAAGTAAGGTAAGAGATTTAGGAACCAGCTCGTCACTCCTCTTATTCAGAGCAAGTTTGGTTTTTGGAGGAGCATCGGAAGCGGTAGAGTTGCTTTGAGTCCTCTTCCTTTCAGAAAGATTGTGTCATAGGGACTCCACAACAGTTGGCCTCTTCTACCCCTCTCATGGCTGCAGGGATGGACACTATCATCAATTTCTCCCCGACGGGGACCTTAGATCATGGGGGTGGGGTGTTTATTAACCCATCCTCTCCAGTAGTGTAGAAATGATGTTTTCTTTTGAGGACCTCCTCCATTATTTTCTTCCATTTGTCCTTCACATGAGGTCACCCTCCCCTTCTTGATCGTTAGCCTCACGACTGACCTTCTCCACTTGGTCTATCACCTATTTGGCCGCAACAGAAGAGGGCTTCAACCCTTTTCTCTCGGAGGTGGAGGTGGCAGCCAGTATAGTGGCCATGTCAAGCATGGGGTACCTCATCTTCTCAAAGTTTTCTACAAAGGCAAAAGACAAAGTCAGCGACGGTTATGCAAACAAGCAGCCCTTTTCTCTCAGAGGTGGAGGTGGCAGCCAATATAGTGGCCATGTCAAGCGTGGGTACCTCGTCTTCTCAAAGTTTTCTACAAAGGCAAAAGACAAAGTCAGAGACGGTTATGCAAACAAGTAAATACGATTCATATTGAAGGAACACTACATCTTCGAGCCAATGGACATAAATCTTCAAAAAAAAAAATTGTCCGGAAAGAATCAAATGCTCAAATTCGTAAGAGGATGAGGGGCATCGGTATATATCCGCAAAAACTTCCACTCTTCTCGACTGAACTCAAACCGTTCAACAGACATTGTAGAACATCCAAAAAAGGTTAACGCCAGAATCAGCAATACTTGGAAATCAAAAAATAGATACAACACTCATGATCTTCGAAGTAGGAGGTCCGAACTCTCACATGGTGGATTGTGTCACCCACACATTCTTACCACTTCTCCCTTACCTAAAACCACGTCTCCTTCCATCTTTTGATGGAGGAAGAAAGGCCCAAGACAAGGGGTGATGAGAACCACCTAGCAATAGTAGCTACGCAACCCACAACGAGATTAGAACTACCCAAGAAAACCAATAAATCGAGTTTTGGACTCGACCCAAAATTAATGAACCTAGCAACCAACACAATCGCCGACAATATGTTGACCTCTTGATTATACGACTTATAAATCTAACCCAAATATTTGAACACCACAAGAAATTGATTCTTGATAAGTTCCTAATTGTTCAATGAAGAACAAGGGATTTAAAAGCTAAAGCCTCACGATTAATTCTCAATAATAATAATGTCTAAGTTACAATGAAAGGAATAAGTCCTATTTATATGGAACCCATAAAATCTAGCTAAAAACGGAATTAATTAGAAAATATTTCAAGAATCATCACAGAAAAGGAATTCTAAGTAATTTTAGGTAACTTGCGAAATTTGAAATTTAAGTAAGTATTATCGTTGATCCTTTCAATGACTTGAA
>CAIGRP010009690.1:0-17258 GCA_903798385.1 Fraxinus cuspidata | reverse complement strand
TTTGAGCGGAAATTTTACAAAATGAACTCCGACGAATCCCGTAAGGTGGTGATATTCCCACCACATTTTTGATAAATATATCACATTTTAATTTCATTAAAGGTCATTAATCTTTATATATTATCACACGTCTTTAATTTTTTTTCATCGCATTCTTATTTTTAATATTTTAATGATTAGAAAATCTTGTCTTTAATTATGGCTATCGTCCAAAAATAATGTTAACGTACTTTAAAATGGTGTCAAATATTTAATCTTATTTTTGCATTATTATTTTTTTTGCTTATTTAAAAAATACATTGGACAAATGAGTCTTTTTATTCTCTTGTAAATAAAATTTTGGAAAGAAACCATAATCGAGAACAAACAATTTATGCTGATTTGAGAATAAGAATTAGATGGATAAAAAAGTTTGAGAAACAAATATAATAATGTGTACAGATTATGAACCTTCAAAACAACTAAAATGTAGTCTAATTATTAAAATTTGTAGTGTGCATATATTTAGCTAACCTGTAATAGTAAGTATAATATTGCCCCTCTTTGATTTATATAAAAATCAGATTTTTATTAGATTTCGATGTAAAATATTTGCCTTCATGGGGTAGATCTATAGATAAGACAAAACATTTTATACAATTAAATTTCTAGTGTATTTGGGATTTGAAGTCCTGTGCTCCCACAAGAAAAATGGTTGGATAAGAATGAATTAGAAAATTTTATCACAATCCACTAAGATTACAATTTATCTTAATAAAACAAAAAAAAAATTTAAAATAGGATTAATATTTCTACACATCGATCAACACCTTACAAGCACAATATGAATAAAATTAAGCCATAACTCATAAAGTCTCCAACAAATAATCTAGTTTAAAAGTCTAAATAAGCGTACAAAATACATGATTTCGCAAGCGAGTACAATTCGAAATCATCTTTCTTTACATTCTACATATTTTTTTTGGGTGACGATTTTGGCCAACATCGTCAAACTTTTGGGTCAATTCCATCTTTTAGGAGTCCATTTTTCATTTTTTATTTAGTTTTATTCGAGTTTATCTACAGAGTTAGGATTTCACTTTGATTAGGATTTGTTTTGTTTTGAGTCGTTAAATATGTGTTAAGGGTTTGTGAATTGGACAGCCATTTTTGAATAATAATATTTTAGTCATTCTATTGATTGGTGGATTATAATATTTCTCACGTCCATTCGAGTGAAATTCGAGCAACATCAATCGTGTGTTACGAACAAGAATCTTTTTTTATTGTTCACATTTCCATCCTGCATCACTTCAAACTTTTTTTTTATTATTATTAAGATTTACCACTTTTTATCAATCTTCTCACCAAAATGCACTAGTTTAATTTCTATAAAACACGGCCCTTCAAACTCTCTCTTATGGAAAATGCGAATTCTACCCTTCATTCGTAGTCTTGTAATAATTAATCACATCATTGAAACAGAAAAATTTATGATGCTTGGGTGAACAATGGCAAATTCTTTTCATTTTCAAGAGAGCTAGGACCAAAATGTAAAGAAAGTTTTTAGAATTTTTATGCTCTCTAAAGCTCCTTATCCTAGTTTTAATCAATCTGTTCCACCCTCGCAAAATTATGAGGAGATTTTTCGAAGGATAAGGAGTAGGAGCTTCCTCAACCAAGCCTTCTTTGGTCGACGTGGACGAAGAAGAGGGCAAAGAGGAGGTCGCTTGATAAATGCAGTTAGAATTGAAGTTTGATCAGTTGATAAGATTTTAACAATGATTATTTAGCATTGTTAGAGAAATTATTTGATGTTAATGAATATATTAGAAAGTGGTTAGTTATTGTTCTTCATTTTTTATTGTGCTACATCATAGTCTTATATGAGCATTTTTAAGAGACTCTTTATTTATAAATAACATCTTATGCATTATAGAAAACATTTCTATATTTAAAGAGTTTAAATTTTTATACATTCCAATAAACTTTTTATTTTTACTCTTTATTTTGCTTTTCTTGAAAAACATTTATTGATTTATCTTCATATTTTATTTAACACAATTTTTTATATGACAATTGACTAATCAATTTAAATGTAATTTGAATAGTTTAAGAAGTATATATAGTATTGAAATATGCAATTTATTAAATATAATCATTGTACATTAAGATTAGAGAGTAAGTTTGACTCTCCAAACTTAGAGAGTCAAATACACTCTTTATTTTTAAAAAAAAAAGTCAAAATAGAGAGTTTTTTAAAACTCATTTTTAAGCATTGATTTTCTAAAATAAAGAGTATTTTGTATTTATAATATTTTGAAAACGCTATTAGAAGTCAATTTTTTTATGTCTAACTCAATTATAACAATACAGTCAGTAGCATTAATGATGCAACAGCGAACTAAGGGAGTTTTGGCAATTTATTATTATTATTATTATGAAATTTCAATCATAAAACATCATTGTTATTGAGAAAAGGCGATATAAACAAAGAAATACAACAAGTCCACAACGAAGAAGCTTGAAATAAAAATAGAATTTTTCCTCATGTACAGAAAAAATTCTTACAAAAAAAAAATTCAAATACTCACATGGGATGGGCCCTATGTGAGTAAAATATTGAATTAAAAAAAAAAAACCACCGACCCCCCTATTGTGTCTATTCTGATGCATTTCTGTGGCTACATTTTCTGTACGTGTAGTGCAATTCGTAAAACTATATGAGAAGCTAGGGACACCTTTTCCCATGTTCGGGGAATGAAGTGACAGGAGCCACCGCCAACCTCTCGAAACATATCATCTCATTTGCCAATGTCTTCGCCTCGTCACGGGTTTTTGATATGTAGGCGTTATGTTGAGGATACAGTTTGGTGGCCCCTTCACAGGGGTAGCTCATAGTTGCTTCGACTGATCACTAATTGGCTGTTGACAAACGCTTCGGAAGTGTGGAAGAAATTCCACATTTTCGGATGGGTGGAGATTAAAAAATTCACATATAATTGTCCCGTTTAATTATATTTTTATTTCATAAAATATGATTTAAATTAAAAATATATGACCATTAAATAAAATAAAAAGACTCCGAGCGGATTCGAGAAATTCGAGGTAGGGACCATGTTCCTCGTCTCCGTAGTGTTTACCATCCAGGACGGGACAACGATGGAATGGGACAGAAAATTTGACCTCCTTAGTCTATTATGTTATTTTCGTTAATTATATTAATTTTTAAATTGGAGCTGATGTTATATTTTCTTAGGAATTTAGGGACCTGAAATTCATTGAAGTCGGTGATTGGGTAGTTTTAGTGGTTGACTTTTTCTTTTTAATTAATTTAATTTCTCCAATTAGTTGATTTAAAATAGTATACCTGCTCGCAAGTCCTATCTATTATTTGATACTCGTATGCAATGAACGAGAACTTAAATTTAAATCAATTTTCAATATTCAGTTGAATTGACGAATATTGATCCGTCGATTTGCTGTACTCCTTCGAAAGAACGAGATTTGATCCTTGTTCTCCATATTTCAAGCTTTGTGATGCAATAGTTAGTTAACTAATAAAGTAAATGAACATTTTGAGAATTTTAATGTAAGAAATTTCTTCCTATAATTGATCTCCAATCCTTTAGTTATGTAAAAATTTGTACTGCTATTTTAGTTTTGTAGTACGAAGTACAAAAAATCCAACGAGCACAAATTTCAACCACTCTTTTTTATATTCTTTGCGAAACATTGTACTGTTGAATGGAATGTGTATTGCTTTAGTACTACAATGTACCATACTTGGTTTGGGAAAAATCAATCATACAACCCCCATATATTAATTTTATTTTAAGTGCCAAACCAATAGGATTTGAACAACCACCTTTTATATAAATAGAAAGGATTCTAAGAGGTAGACTCATCAATTTCGAATCCCTCGTTGTCCACGACCCTGCAAATGAGAGTGACGAGTGTCTGATCGAATTGATTAGATTATATAAGAATATATACTGTTCGACAAAGATAAACGATGATCATAGTCTGTTGGTGACCTTGGTGTGGAGGCATGTCGGTGGCGGGGCTACCACCATTTATGGTATCAAAATCAAGCTTCCAATTTCAAAAGATGGTGATGGAGGTTCCTCGATAATTTCTCCGGCTGGAGGTGTTTGAAGGGTTTAGGCTCGATCTTGATACCATCAATGGTGGTTGCACTGCCCTTCGTGGGCTGAATTTTGCTGACACTCTGTCATTATAGTTAGCTCCAAAATTCACCAATTCCTCATGTTGCAAAACCAGGTAATCCTTTTTACAATTGTCTGTGATTTTTAATTTTCACAGGTATGCTGGCTGGCGAAGTCACCAAGAAGGTTCAGAAATTGTAATTATTTAAAAATTCTGAAGTTAATTTCACCGATCGTCGTTGAAGTTTGTAAGGAAATTTAAATTGGTCAGTAAAGTATTTTTCCTACTCTATTAGTCACTGAAATTTAAAAATTTCACAAATGGTCATTTCATTAGAAAAAAAATTAATGTATAATCCGCCATATTGCTATTTATTTTGATGGGTTGCCAAACGGCGCTATTTTAACTCATGGTCAATCTTTCGGGATCACATGAATAAAATATGAGCAAGATTCATTCCCGTGTCCTAAATTTCACATTTTTTTTTTCGTAAGTTAGGGTATTAGATGAAAGATGGATTTGGAATTTTTCTCCAACAATCATTGTATTAGTTGTGTTAATTGATTCTACAATCATGCTACATAATATCAAGATTGACAAAAAGTTTGTTAAAATGTCATGTTGCATTTTACTATTGGACATTTTAAAACACGGCTAGTTTTTTTTTATCCAATCATCTATTGTCACATATAATTATGTTCAACTTTCTATCAAATCATGCTGACAAATTAGTTTTATTCTTGATTTTAACAAGTTATAATTGACGACGACACTTCAGGTCATATGACCAATTTTTTTTACATCGAGTCACCATTTGTGAAATTGTTATAAACATTGAGTGTTAATACAATAAGAAAAATATTTTAAAGATGAATTTGAAATTTATTAGAAAATTGATAATAATAATAATAATAATAATAATAATAATAATAATAATAATAATAATAATAATAATAGTAAATAAATAAATAAAAATTATATCTATAGGCAAGACCAACTAATTGGATGGGCCCAACAGCTCTCACACCAGTCCATGGTGTTTTATGCGTGAGAGATTAGGAACTTGGGCTTCAGTGAGCCCAACAGCTCAAAGTCATTTTTATGTTTTCTTTTTTTATTATTTTGCTTAAGGTCTAATTTTTCGTCCTATTCTAGTAAGATAAGAAAACTTCATAAAAATTTTACTTGATTCATTCTAGACTTCAACATCCACGGATCATTTTAATCAAATTTATACATTATGGATATACAAGATTAATTGACTCAATTCCGATCAACTAATCATCCAAAAAATATTGAATGAGGTCGAACAAGCTATATCGTATAATTCTTCTTGAAAGCATTCGACTAGACTATCTATTACACGACAAAATTTCAGTACGCTCGAAGCAATGCATAACGTATACCTAGTATGCTTTTCTAGCCAAGTCAATGCAAAACATGGAAAGGGATTTACAATAATCAATCGATGTATATTTTCACTATTTCATCACTTCACACTACAAATGTTATTCCTAATATCTTGTCTGTGTGTCAATTATGCAATGTTTTAAACCTATTGTCAATCCTCAAACGCTACAATAAGCAACAAGTTATCTAATCAGTAGCTAAGCAATCAATAACACAATATTAATGCACAATTAATCACAAACGCAAAAATTCACCAAATTATTAATTTAATAAATAAAAAATACATATTCAACGATTTCATTATTCATCCAATATATATAAGAAGTTTAGCATAACATATTTGAATCTAAAAAACACAAAAAGTCAGGAAAATACATCACCCAATTCAAAAAACAAAGGTAGAAGTTTGACGAATCAATTTCTTAAACTTTTACTTCAACCTGAGCTATGAATCTTCCACTTCTTATGTTTACTCTCTAAAACTCTTGTTAGGCATCACTTCAATGCTGGAATATGTAATAATCTCGCTCTGGATGGTTTCTTGTAGGTTAAAAATGTAACGATCCAAATTTTTAATATTTGTATAACTACCAAAAGTTTATATAAAAAAAATATTTCAATCTTTTATTTGTTTCTTTTCTTAGTGACAAAGACTTTTGATGCCGTAATAATCATATATGTTTAGATAGATTAAATAAAAATCAATCTACAATTTGAATATAAAACATAATTCGACACGTATTAAATAACAATTTAGAAACGGTAACGGGCTAACGGCAAAGTAAGTGCAGTGAAAATTTATAAAAACTGATTTTGACACAACTTTTTCATAATTTTTTTATAATTCAATTAATTACTTAATTAAGTCAATTTAAGCAATTTCATATGTAGGCTTAGCAAACAGACCTCATTTGATACAAATGTGTCCTTAATTTGCAGTTCACGAAAATTCCAAATAATGTAGTAAAAAAAAAAAAAAAATCAGTTTTTAATAAAATGTTAATTCCACTAATATAGCTTAACACAGATTGTAATTTATTACCAAATAAATCATATCTTAAATTTCTAAATAAAAATCCTTATGAAATAAACTAAAGATAATGCTCAAATTAAAAATATTTCGCCACGTTACACTAGATTTGATTTATTAATTCCAAATATCCTGACACTACGACTACATTTCATCGCCTGCCAACCAATGATCCGTTCAAATTTGTGAGGAGCAAGGGAAAATAGTGAGTATATGGATACTTAATAGGACACACACAAAATGGTGTAATCCTGAATAAAAATATTTAATTCGTGCATCACAAATATCATACCGTCATCATATCTTTAGAGACCGATAAGAGCTCATTACATATTACATATTTGGTACTGGATGGTCATATCATACATATTATATTATATTTTCAACTTTCATAAGTATAATAATTCGTCAACACGGAAGAATAATTTAAACGAGATAAAGTCAACTACATCTCGTTATCCTACATTGTTAGATCAAATAAATTTTTGAAAGAAAATCAAGAGATTCCACGCTTCAAATTTTGTTTTCGACAAAAGATGTGAAACTGCTAACGCATATCAACTATTTACTTTCCCTGGCTGTAAGATGTCCTTTTTTTTTTTTTGGTGTAAAATATTTGCCATCATGGGGTAGATATACAGATAGGACTAAACATTTTATACAATTAAATTTCTAGTGTATTTGGGATTTGAAGTCCTGTGCCCCCACAAGAAAAATGGTTGGATAAGAATGAATTAGAAAATTTTATCACAATACACTAATTACAATTTATCTTAATAAAACAAAAACAAAAACAAAATTTAAAATAGGATTAATATTTCTACACGTCGATCAAAACCTAGCAAGCACAATATGAATAAAAATAAGCCATAACTCATGAAGTCTCCAACAAATATTCTAGTTTGAAAGCCTAAATAAGCGTATAAAATACATTTATCAGTTGTCATGATTTCACAAGTGAGTACAATTCAAAAGTATCTTTGCATTCTGCATATTTTTTTGGGTGACGATTTTGGCCAATATCGTCAAACTTTTGGGTCAATTCCGTCTTTTAGGTGTCCATTTTAGCGTTTTTTTTTTCTGTTTTCAATTTTTAAAAATTCATCATTTTAACATTTTATTTAGTTTTATTCGAGTTTATCTATAGAGTTAGGATTTCACTTTGATTAGGATTTGTTTTGTTTTGAGTCGTTAAATATGTGTTAAGGATTTGTGAATTGGACGGCCATTTTTGAATAATAATATTTTAGTCATTTTATTGAATATTGGTGGATTACAATATTTCTCACGTCCATTCGAGTGAAATTCGAGCAACATCAGTTCGTGTGTTATGAACAAGAATATTTTTTTATTGTTCACATTTCCATCCTGCATCACTTCAAACCTTTTTTTTTTGTTAAGATTTGCCACTTTTTATCAATCTTCTCACCAAAATGCACTAGTTTAATTTCTATAAAACTCGGCCCTTCAAACTCCCTCTTATGGAAAATGCGAATTCTACTCTTCATTCGTAGTCTTGTAATAATTAATCACATCAGTGAAACAGAAAAAACTTATGATGCTTGGGTGAACAATGGCAAATTCTTTTCATTTTCAAGAGAGCTAGGACCAAAATGTAAAGAAAGATTTTAGAATTTTTATGCTCTCTAAAGCTCCTTATCCTAGTTTTAATCAAATTGTTCCAGCCTCGCAAAATTATGAGGAGATTTGTCGAAGGATAAGGAGTAGGAGCTTGCTCAACCAAGCCTTCTTTGGTCGACGTGGACGAAGAAGAGGGCAAAGAGGAGGTCGCTTGATAGATGCAGTTAAAATTGAAGTTTGATCAGTTGATAAGATTTTAACAAAATTTTACCAAACAAGTACTTAATATGCATCCTACAATAGTTATTTAGCATTGTTAGAAAAATTATTTGATGTTAATGAATAAATTAGCAAGTTGTTAGTTATTGTTCTTCATTTTTTATTGTGCTACATCATAAAGTCTCATGGGAGCATTTTCAAGAGACTCTTTATTTATAAATAACATCTTATGCATTATAGAAAATATTTATAAATTTAGAAAGTTAAATTTTTTATGCATTCCAACAAACTTTCTATTTTTACTTTTTATTTTGCTTCTCTCGAAAAACATTTATCAATATATCTTCATATTTTATTTAACATAATTTTTTATATGACAGGCTAATCAATTTAAATATTATTTTAATAGTTTAAGAAGTATATATAGTATTGAAATATGCGATTTATTAAATATAATCATTGTACATAAAGAATAGAGAGTAAGTTTGGCTCTCCAAACTTAGAGAGTCAAACACACTCTTTATTTAAAAAAAAAAACAAATCAATATAGAGAGTTCTATAAAACTCATTTTTAAACATTAACTTTATAAAATAAAGAGTATTTTGTATTAAACGCAATTAGAAGTCAAATTTTTATATCTAATTCAATTATGACAATACAGTCAGTAGCATTAATGATGCAACAGCGAACTAAGGGAGTTTTGGCAGTTTGTTATTATTATTATTATTATGAAATTTCAATCATAAAACATCATTGTTATTGAGAAAAGGAGATATAAACAAAGAAATACCATAAGTCCACAACAAAGAAGCTTGAAATAAAAATAGAATTTTTCCTCGTGTACAGAAAAAATTCTTACAAAAAAAAAAAAATTACAAATACTCACATGGGATGGACCCCATGTGAGTAAAATATTGAATAATAATAATAATAATAATAAAACCCCCACCGACCCCCCATCCCATGTGAGTAAAATATTGAATAATAAATAAAAAAAACCCCCACCGACCCCCATATTGTGTCTATTCTGATGCATTTCTGTGGCTACATTTTCTGTACGTGCAGTGCAGTTCGTAAAAATATATGAAAAGCTAATTCATGGGACACCTTTTTTCATGTTTGGAGAATGAAGTGACATGAACCACCGCCAAACTCTCGAAACGTATCATCTCATTTGCCAATGTCCTCGCCCCATCATTATGTTGATGATACAGTTTGGTGGCCCCCTCACAGGGGTAGCTCATAGTTGCTTCGACTGATCACTAATTGGCTGTTGACAAACGCTTCGGAAGTGTGGAAGAAATTCCACATTTTCGGATGGGTGGAGATTAAAAAATTCATATATAATTGTCCCGTTTAATTATATTTTTATTTTCATAAAATATGATTTAAATTAAAAATATATGACAATTAAATAAAATAAAAAGACTCCAAGCAGCTTCAATAACTTCGAGGTAGGGACCATGTTCCTCGTCTCCGTCGTGTTTACCATCTAGGACGGGACAACGATGGAATGGGACAGAAAATTTGACCTCCTTAGTCTATTATGTTATTTTTCTTTAATAATATTAGTTTTTAAATTGGAGCTGATGTTATATTTTCTTAGGAATTTAGGGACCCGAAATTTCATTGAAGCCAGTGATTGGGTAGTTTTAGTGGTTGACTTTTTCCTTTTAATTGAATTAATTAATTTAATTTCTCCAATTTCTTCCTATAATTGATCTCCAATCCTTTAGTTATGTAAAAATCTGTACTGCTATTTTAGTTTTGTAGTACGAAGTACAAAAAATCCAACGAGCACAAATAGAGTCAGGTTGAAAACCTTTTTGAATGATGCATTTATATTATTTTTAAATAAATTGTATATGACAATATTATAGAAAGAGTCAATTAATTCACGAACATCTTTTCTCAAATGCTTATAGGCAAAATCCTAATTATTTCATTTCAAATTCATGTGGGATTGTGCTCTCCTAATTGCCTCCATAAAAAAAAAAAAAAAAAACATAACTAAGATATCAAATATTCATAATATTATTATAAAGTAAAATTTACTAATAAGTACATAGATATGTATAAAAGTAACTAAGTTGAAAATAATTAAACTGCTTATTTTGTTTATAGAACTCATGTATAGGCATCGAAGGGTTTGGACAAAAGCGAACTTCTCTTTTCAGAGGCAAATTGGAGTCCTCATTCACTAGGACATATGGTTACAACACAATAACAACTACAACAACAACAATTCAATTCAATACCTCAATGACCCTCATGGGAGCTGGGACCATGTACTGCTGAAAAAGTCAAAGGGTCATCAAATCAAGGTCTAAGGTCTACCTTAATTTTTATAATATTATTAAAAATTATGATCACATTATTTTAGTCATATTTTATATACAGAAAATTAGCTCAGGTTGGGATGTAAATTAAATTTTAGTAGATTTTGATAAAAATTGATGAAATGTGTAATTGAAAAAATAATCTTACTACATATACATCAAGTTTGACAGTATTGTGATCTGAAAATTTTTTATACATTAATTTTAACAATACTTTAAACAATTAAATGACATATTTTGCCACATCTTTGAGTGCCAAACTTGTTGTACACCAAGTTTGATTATTGAAAAAATGATAAAAATTGAGGGTACCATAAAATGTGTAGTTAAAAATGAATTTAAAGAAAAAGATTTTAAAAAATGAGGGTCAAACGTCGGCTTGGTACTCCAAACGTTAAGAGTTATATAACCTTTTGTTATGCTTTTGCTTACGTGGGAGGCCACATGGCTCGGAATGGACAAAATACTTGAAAAAATTTCTCGACTAGACCTAATTCAGGTCTGTTCAACTTGATTCAATGGTCACTCAATTCAGTTTTTGGTTGGGCTTGGCCCCAACCCGAGAAACTCGGTTCTAGTGATAAGGTCGAGTCTAAACTTGAACCTTTTAAAAAAATTAGTTTTGCTATTTATACACTAGGAGTGTACAACCCTCACAATAGGGTGCCCACGTCTAAAAAATAAATAAATTTGTGGGTCCCCTATTGTGAGGGGGTTGTACACCGTACACCCCAGTATAAACATAGTAAAACCCTTAAAAATACAATACAAGCCGACACAATACAAACACACAAACATACGACATAATACAAACACACATACATACACAGTGACACGAAATTAGATTTGGTGATGCGTGGGTGCAATGGTGGTTATGGTTTTATGGGGTGCGATGATGAATGGTTGTGATTTTACAAGTGTGGTGGTGGTGGTGGTGATGGTTTATGGGTCCAGTGGTAGTGATGGTTTATAGGTGTGGTTGTGGGGGGTCGTGGTTTATGGTGCAGCGTCGGTTTATGGCTAGTAAAAACCTAACTAAACTAGGTTGGTTTGATTTTTAAAAAGTATCGCTTCGGTGGTTGGGTAGGATTCCACCCGACCCATGCCCATCCTTTCACGTGGCTACTAGCTAAACAAGGATGCCATCTGAGTGTTCTCCAAGGTATAACCTATCTTTTGAGATGATGTCCCTTGCATCCCAACGCCTTGTCGATATAGCTTCCAAGGTTACGTAATTTTGGCGCAAGATTGTCACTTTCCTTTTCTGAGGTAATTTCTGAATTCGTAATGCTTGAAGATATAACATGGGTTTCTATGACTGAAGCGGCGAAGGCCAATCATCACCCCTTATCTAAATGAAGTTATGACTCACGAAGCCATCTGTGAAGTGACTCATATGATGTTATCACGGATAGCTGCTGAGTAAAGACATTCTTTTATCCGATGAGGATAAAAGCATGGGACCGTTAATCTCTAAGAGGATGATGTCACGTGTTAAGTGCATCCAGGGAGCCTCCTTCCCTTTCTCTCACCTATAAATATTCACAATTTGTGCTTTCCCTTTCCTAACTGGTGCTATAAATATTCTCTCGACTCCAAATTATATTATCTTCATTATTATTATTTTTTTCAATCTAATGTCGCCGAAGCTAGAATAATCTTTTTAATAAAAATTAACTTTTTAACTATTAAACAAATGGATTCCATCTATTGAAAACACGCTACAAACTCTTTCTACTGTTAACGTTTAGGAGCGGAAATATTCTATTTCGAAAAGATTAACGACCCTAATCACAGCTATTCCTTTTTCCCCATTATAAAAATAAGTTTTAAAATATTTGATGGAATCAGTAATCTTGTAATTTTGAAAAGAAAAGTTTAAACTAATACTCGATTTTACTAGGAAATGTCTATACAATGAAACTTACATGGATGTATTAATCTAAAACCTTATCCTCTACTGTTGTGCAAACATTTGGCCCATATTTGGTGGGTTTAAATTAAAATTTTAGTAAATTTTGATAAAAATTGATTAAATGTATGGTTGAAAATGTATGAATCCTACAAAATTTATGGTTAAAATTAACGGTTGACTTTAATTAAAAATTTTAATTTTAGTTTCTACTGAACAAGACTTGTACTGCTACTTGGATTGTAGTACGAAGTACAAATGTTAAACAACACACAATCAGTCCCTTTTTATCGTTTTCTTCTGAGCAGAACAACTGTACTCTACTAGGAACATGTATTGTTTTTACATTTTAGTACTACAAGTTGGTACCAGACTTGGAGGGAAAATTATACGACCGTTACCATAATTTTATCAAAGCAATAGAAATTGGGCTTCAGCCTTCTCTATAAAGAAAGGATTGCAAGGAGTACAATCATCAGTACATGATCGGCACAAGATTCAACAAAGATAGTCGATGATCATAGTTTGTTGGTGACTTTGGGCTCGATGTGCAAAGGTTTCACTACCACCAATTTTGGTATCAAAATCAAGGTTTCAACTTCAAAAGATGCAGCGAAGGAGCTCGACTCGATCTTGATAACATCAATGGTGGCGGCGTTGCCCTTCGGGACCAATGTCACCAACACACTGTCATTATCGTCAGATCCAAATTCTTCCATTTCCTCAGCTGTTGCTAATCCAAATTATAGGACCAGGTAGTCCTTCTACATTTGCCTTATAGTTTTCAGTTAGTTTTCTTAATTTGTAGATTCTAAAATTGTAGTTTTTGGTGCAGGGCTGCAAGCACTAGGTTTGAAAACAAAAGAGAGAAAAGAGAAGAAGAAAGGAAAAAGTATTTAAAAAATTGTCTTCTTCCACATACACAAATGCCTCCTACCGCCCCTAAAACCGGCATGTTCACCGCTAATCTTTCTTCCTTCCCTTTAGCCGCATTTGCTAAAAAAACTGAAGGGGGATAGTGTAATAACCTGTTGAGGAACCACTGGGAGAGCCGCGGACTCCCAACTACTGGTGGTGCAGGTGTTCGGTCTAGATGGAACAAGATCAATTTTTTTTTGTTTATTTTTAAATTCTTTATTCATTTATTTTTCTTCTCTTTTCTTTTGTTTTTGCCCTTCTATAAGATACATACCTTATAGTCGTGTAGAGGACATGATTGGATCAAAGATTTATATCACTGTTTTAGACTTACGATCCAATTGCTCGATAGTGCAGTTTGAACTTTGAAGATTCTCCGTGTGTAATTTCCCTCATCTAAAAAGTTCTTTCTCTAAGCAGTCCAATCGAATGGCCAAAAGTTCTCACAGAGTCCATGGTGCAATGTGTGTGATATATATATGTTTTACATCAACTTTTACAAGTTGCGGCCTTGGTGCAGTCAGCAGTGAGTCAGCCTCATGCAAAAGCAGACAGAACAACACAGTACTCTAATCCAAGTTTACTGTAGTTGAGAGTTAAGTGTGTGGAGGCATCCACTCAGTACAAGCACTTCTCAAATATCTTTGAATATTTTGTACTTTTTTGGAATCAAATGCAATATCAAGACTCAAAAGTGAAGAAGTGGTGAGATAACCCCAAGTAGCACCGTGAAAGTCTTGAAAACCATAAAAAAGGAGTAGAAGAAGAATATTGTAGAATTTTGAACAACATCGAACAATTAAGAAGCAGATTTCAAGGCATGTGTTTGCTATTTTGTTAAAGATGGTATTTGTCCCTAACAATCCAGTGATACACTCGAGATACAAATACGCCTCCAAGATACAATGAAGCCATCATATATGTTGTTTGAATTCTACATTTACGAAGACAACCTGAACACCAAGGGTTTAATATGTGATACTATACCTTGATCTCTCAAGAGTTACAAATTATAAACAAGTTTTTATAAGAAATGATACGAGTGATTGATTTATAATGTAGGAAAATCAAGAGGAACAAATGACATTATTCTTGCATAATGTCAACAATTATATCAAAAGTATCTCTCAAATAAGAATTCCCTTATAGATGTGAAACAATGGTTATCAAGAGTTACAATAATTCACTGTAGTCACATCACTTCAAATTTACAGTTATATAACCAAATTCATGTGAAAAGAAGTGAAAAAATTGGAATTAGCATGAACATTAAGGGCATGTTTGGGCCATATTAAAATCTGATTTTAATCTAAATCAAAGTCAAACAATCAATATTAACTATGTCTTCTATGGGTCCCACATCATTTCAATCACACATTTCAAAAACGTTAATCACAATTCACTAAAATTTCAATTTTAATCCCACCAAACACATTCTAAACATGTTTTGGTGCGAATAGGGGAGTGATAGTTGGAAATGGTTTATTAAAAGCTCCAATTTTAATGGGACCCGTACTTCAATTTTAATGGGACCAAACATATTCACGTTTTACTCTACGATGTGGTTAACGTGATATATTTATTTATCGAAAACCATTTAGAATTAAATGGAATATTAGATGTCAAAGTAACCTACTCGAAATTCTAAACTAGTGAAGAATTTGATTTATTGAAAATTGTCAGCACTTATCCCACGTAGGAAAGTTAGGAAACTTTGGTATGATTTATTTAGTGGAAGTTTGGAAATTGGGTTTTGGTTTCAAGGAGTACTAATAGTCTTTGGAAGGAAGGAGACCAATATCTTATTGGGTTCGATCATAAGTCCTCACACGCATTGCTGTACGGCTGGCTCGGATCGACACGGCACGTGCCCGTGTTTGGGTGCAAGTGTGTCCTTGTACTACATGAACTTTTTGGACAAAATTTATTTAAATTTTTGGGCCAAATTGTAATTAATCAAATTATTTGGTACTTAATGAAATTAATTTTTATCGACTTATTTCCAAGTAATTTTCTGGTCTGGATTGTCTGTTAAACAATGTAACAAAAGCAGTGTTTCATACTAAACAATGATGTCGTTTGAGTTTGGAGGATGTCTGAACAGTGACAACTATTCTAAAAAGATTTGCAGGATGCTTGAATGACCACGACTAAGTCTATAAACAACCGTCATGTTGCCAGAATGATTACACAATTTTCATTGCAAACATTCTCTACTTTGAATCTCAATCTCTTTCTCCCATTCTAATATTGTTCTCGAAGTAAAAACACTTCCTTTTTTTTTAAGAAATAAGCTATAAGTGATTGACTTTTGATGTAGGAAAACCAAAAGGAATAAATGACATTATTCTTGCATAATATCAATATGTATGTTAAAATATGGCTTATTAGTACATTTGGCTTTTAGTGTACAAAACATCTTTAAGTTTTAAATTTTTGCTTTTTCACCCATATTTTCACGTTTGATTGTGGAAATCATCATTATCATCTATTTTTTCAATTAAAAGTTGTGTAATGACGAAAATGCCTTCCTATTTAAATAAAACAAAATTAAAAGAAAAGAACAAATTAGAATCATAGTCCCAAAATTTCAAAAGAATACAAATGAATCATAATGTATAATTAAAAATTCAATCTAAACCAAAAGCTCGGGCCAACCACCATTTTTGAAACTTAAAAATTATGGTATAACCACCACACAAACTACTGGAACTCCATATCACTGGATATCCCTCACTCCCCTTTACACATACCACCTAACCACCAGTCCTAACGTCACCAGATTTGGTCAGAAATCAACAATAAATATAGAGACGTATTGCCATATTTCAAAACAGTGCATGAGAACTAAACCGCACCTTAGGAACTATGGACAAGCCTTAAAGTATCTCTAAGATAAGAATCATCAACCCCTTTATATATAGATGTGAAACAATGCTTACCAAGACTTACAATAATCCACAAAAATAGCATGCTTCAAATATTGAGTTACATAATAACCAATTTGGTGTGAAAAGAAATGAAAAACCGAAAAATGGGAATTAGCAAGCATGTGTATCCGGGTCGACCACTAGCTTTTGGTGGTGGCAACTAAGCCTATGGAGTGCTGCTTCATCATCACTCCAGAGAAATGTACCACGTGGTATCTATTTATTGGATTGCCAATTTAATTTGAAAAAGACCATACGTACCCTCCCACCTGTATGCATAGCAACGTTGGTAAAATTCATTCACAGTAATTATACGTTAATTTGATATCAATCATTAANCAGTCCAGAGAAATGTACCACGTGGTATCTATTTATTGGATTGCCAATTTAATTTGAAAAAGACCATACGTACCCTCCCACCTGTATGCATAGCAACGTTGGTAAAATTCATTCACAGTAATTATACGTTAATTTGATATCAATCATTAATTTGTAACTCAATTTTATTTAATTGGGTAACTACACTTTCAATTTCATTTCAATTGGTTTAACTCTATCCAATTTCATCAATTGAACGTGTGAAAATGAAGTTGTAGTTAATAAATGAAGTTCTGCATTTACTTCACAAAAGTTGCACTTCTTTCACATCAACAACTAACGATTATGTGTGACGACAATCATTTAAAGATTGGTGTTTAATCAAATTTCTTATGAGGCATTGGATAAAGTTACCATGAAAGAAATCAAATTAAAGTGTAATTACTCGATT
>CAIGRP010009684.1:0-70785 GCA_903798385.1 Fraxinus cuspidata | reverse complement strand
TTTTTTAAAAAAATTGTACACGTAATAAGTTGTTCGTGTATAATTTTTAACTCCGCTTACTTGAAATTGAAGTAGCCGGTCCCAATCTCGGATAAAGGAGGAGGGTTTGTTTATTTTTTTTATTATTATTACTATTTTTAAAAAGAAAAATATTTTGGAAAATGTATATTTTAAAAATGTTTAGACATTGTGCACGTATATTTTCAGTTTAAACTTTAGTAATTAGTATAGTGTTATTTAAAAAAATTTACAAGCCGAGCTAAAGATCGGCTTGGCTCGCCGAGCACCCCACGAGCGGCGAGCTTGGGCACAAGCCGAGCCCCCCACGAGCGGCGAGCTTGGGCACAAGCCGAGCCCCCCAATAGCGGCGAGCTCTGGCACGAGCCGAGCTCGCCCAAAGTGGGACGAACCACGAGCTCGGCTCGGCCCATTGCTACCACTAGCCCCCCTCTTGTGGGGGGCGTGTTCACGGGGGTGTGTACATATAGCAAATCTCAAAAGAGAATTATTTCTTCACTGATGCATATCAGTAAATAATTTTTTGTTGTATGGATAATGATGTTGAATGTGTTTATTTATCTGAAGAATAATGCTACTTGAATAGGGTTAAGTGACACGGTTTTTCTTTTCAAATTGTCAAATCAAATGTCGACACGCATCTCTCTATTTTTAAACCATGACACTCATCCTCTGTGTAGCAAGACTCTTATCTGAAATACTGCATATGTATGTCTGCTTGAACGAGTTAATAGTTTTTCATGATGTGTTAAATAATGACGTGCATATTTGAATGTAAATAATGATGTGACACAATTATTTTGAATATTCTTTATGTGTCCATCATACGAAGTCATTGGCCGACATCACATTTTTTTGTTTCATATTTATCGTTTGATTAATTATCTCGTTCATGATTTTTTTAATAGGAGTATATTTTATGAATTTAGTACTCATACGTCTATTATAAAATATTGTTACTCCTGAAGTAGCACGATATTATTGATGTTCTAGTTAAATTTTATTTACTCCCGAATAGAATAATTAAGTAAAATCTAACATAAATTATCTTTTTACTCCTGAAAAGTAAATTTTTATACAATTTATTATTTCAGATAATAATATGTTATTGCTCCTGAAGAGCATTGCATACGATTCCAATATTCCGTAAAAATATTGAGAAATTACTCTTGAAGAAACGATAATAAAATATAGCGTGCTCTCCAAGTAGCAGATGTATTGAAAAATATATCATGTGTAATTTGTGAATTTTTTGTTTATTCCTGAAAGAATACATATGACTAATGTCATTGAAGAAATTGATTAGTTTAATTTTCACTAGTTAAAATAGAGACTGGATTTTCTATATTTTTTAAAATTAATTAGGGTCATATATGAGACCTTATCATCCTTCAGGTTGACCATTTAGATATTATTTGTATCTAATAGATTTGATACATATACTAGATGATTGCATGGTGTTCACAATCTGAAATTTGCAAAATTACTATTCAAATTTTAAATTGTGAGCTTAATTTTCAGATTATACAATTAAAACGGTATTTCATGTTAATGTTAGCAATAAATCTCAACACTTTAATAAGTCTTAGTTAAGATATCAATAAATGATTTAACATCATTCAAATGCCCCCAAATTAATCTAATTGAGAATAAGGCACTTCTCATTTCTATTAAGGGAACGCTATTACACATTATGTCAACATTATAGTTCTTCCTATTATAATGTCTTAGGGTCGTTGCCTAATTTTTTTCATCTAGTTATTTTGATAGTACAATATATGTAAAATTGATCCACCACAATGCACTAAGATGGAAAGTAAAGAATGCCAAGAATAAATGAGTAGTTTGAATCCTTATATAATATCTCAATAATGGGTAATATTTTATAAGCAGTTTTCTGATTATCAATTTGACTTGAAAATTCTCTCGGAATTATGAGGAATAATTAAGAAAGGGAAAATGATGTACAAATACATCATTATCTAAATTCTCGCAAATGTTAATCCAAACCAGAAGTTCGAAAGATAATTTATTTAGGTACATTTACTAACCAAATGGATCAACAATATCTCACACATCAGCTTTAAATGCTCAAACTCGAATTAACGTCATGGGGAATGTTTAATTAATATTATATTTGATAAATTTATGACACGCCTGAACCGTGTGATATTCAATTCTAATATAAAAATTTACAAATGAAAATTGAGCAATTAACAAAAATGGTCTCATTATGGAGACACGTAATATTAATGAGTATTTAGACATAACAAAGTATAAATTCCCATTAAAGTTTCAGGTACCTGAAATAATAAAAATTGAGATATCTCGATAAGTTATATCATTATGGAAAAAGAAATAAAATCGAAAAAGAAAAGAAAAAGTTGTCGACAATACTTTTGCACATGATGTACATCATCATATTATGAACAGCGAGGAATCGAAATAAGAGTTCTTACGTGTTTCCACACCCTTTGAGACCTCGAAAAATAGACAAATTCCTTTCGTTGAAACATATCGATCGAAAAAATGATTGGCCAAATAAAATGATGCAATCATACTAAAATTGAATTTAGTAGAGACACCTATAGTTTCTAGACGCGATCCTAGTAAAATTAAATTTACTGGAGAAACTTGAAGTTTCCGGATCTACAGTCTGAACACCTAAAGGTGTATACTTATGCGAAATGAAAATGAAAAAGTAAAGTCGTAATATGAAATGTACGACTCTTTACATAATGAATTTCATGAAAACTTGTATAAATAGATAAATTATGATTTGGTGAATATAATCACAAGTCTCTATTTCATTAACGTGACAATGCATTAAATTTGATATGCATGTAATAAATGTGATTATAGACAATTTATCTTATATGGTTTTGATACTATCTTGGAAAGATTTAATATGTCCGAAGCACATAATTCAAACAATATTATCATGAGGGGAAGTTAATTGCACAACATAATAAAAAGGGAACTACAAGGTTTTTTTCCATTAGATTTTCCTGGCAAGGTTTTTAATAAAATAAATTTTGTAGCGTACTTAAAAAAATAATGTACTCTTTTTCCTTCATCAGATTTTTCCTAATAAGGTTTTAACGAGACATATTCTGTGTAATAATTGTTCATAACGTAAAATACATTTACCCTCAAAATAATATTTTGATATGTATGAGATTCCTGAATAGATCAACAAGAGTTATTTTTTGAATCAACATATTACTACAGTCATCAAAAGTTGATTAATATCTAGTATGAAGACGGTGCTATTCGAAAACTATACAAGACAATATGAAACGTACTTAACCAAAAATCGCAATATTGAAGACATTGATGTACAAGACAATGATGAATTGATAGAATAAATAAAATTAGGGGAGTTGTCGTTCCGTTTTTTTTTTTTAATCAAATTTTAAGTTTTAATAATGTAACATTTTATTACTTCAAATTATTTGTACTATTTTTTCATTTATTGGTATTTTTGTCCAATCGTTTTTCTGTCAAATAATATTTCAATGAGATATTTATTGTATAAATAGTCATTCAAAGGGGAGTTTTAAATATAGTAGCATTTATCAATGCTTTTTATACTCTTATTGTCTTAGTCATTATGACCGTTGTATCCCTTGTAACCATAATTCTTTCATTAAATATGGAACTTTTGTATTAATAAAACACACAAATCTATTGACATTTCTCGTTCTTCTTTCTTTTTCTTTCTAATTTATAACAATCTATAAATATTTTAATTTCAAATATAAAAAATGGGGACTGGATTGTGCGTGCTTCCTCATATTCCAAACTTATTTCTTCATAGCCCCGTGCCTATTTGGGCCTCCATTAAATTTTAATATTCACTGAAAGCCCATTTTTAATTTAAATTTTTCTTAACCATCACCGAGGGCCCATACTCCACTCTTGAGTTCATTTTCAAGCCCATAAATCTAGAATTAAATATCATAACTTTAACCGCGCTTCGTTTGTTAAAAATTAAATTTTAGTAAATTTGATAAAAATTAATAAAATGTATGGTTGAAAAGTTAATAATATAGGTTTCTATGAATTGTGTAGTTAAAAATGAGTTTTAAAAATAGATACCAAATGGGGGGGAGAGAGAGAGAATTCAAAATATGTTTTGTAATTAAATACAGATGACATTGTGACCAATATTCTATTTCGTAACTAGATTAAAAAAAATTGTGGTTAAATTGACGCACTTTTTTTAATTAATGAACCATATTTTTAGTTGCATTTAAAATTTATTATCGCATTTATGTTCTATCATTGCATTGTCTATTCTTATTCTTGAACCTTCTATTAATTAGTATATCTTATCGATAATGATGAGTTTCATCCAAAAAATTTCTTGGCGTGCTTCAAAAAGATAAACAAATATTTAGTAACAATCTTGTATTTGTTGACGTAAATTGAGAAATTTTAGTTATAAAAGGTCACTGTGCTCAAATTCATAGGATAAGTCAACTAACATTTATAAACATCTCGATAATATTCTCGTTTATATTGTTCTCTATACTCTTATCTACAATCATTGAGATAGTTGACACAAAAATTGATAATGTTATACTTTCAAGAATAATGCTATTCATTTATAGGGCTGCGTTACTGAGCATTGCTAACCTCTCAACAACTAATGTTCAGTTGTTGATGCTGATGTTGTCTGCTTACAATTCTGCATTTAAACATATGAAGATTCCAAAATGATCTCTAAACCATTGCATTTTAATGATACTTCAAATCCTAAATGTCAAAACATATATTTTTTTTAACAGTCTATTTATGAGGGTTATATTGTCATTACAATATTCTTATGTTGTATAACTTTTTAAATGCTTTAAAGATTTTCAGTCTTTGTTTATTAGCACACTTACTTTCCACCTTTTTTGTCGCATTTTTTCCTCGATCTTTCATTAATTAGTATATTCTATTAGTGTGTGTTTTAAAATGTAGATAAATATTTTATTGTACTTTCGTATTTGTTACTTTTTTTGCTTATTTAAAAATACGATGGGCAAATTAATTTCTTTGCTCGTAACAGATTTTTTAGACAAAAACCGCCATCATGGATAAAATGTGATAATTAATGAAAGTTTGAGGATAAGAACGTGACCCAAAAAAATTAAAACAATGAGCAAAAGTTGAGAACCTTTAGTACAACTAAAAGTGGTGGAACAAAAGATAATAAAACCTACCTTAAATTTATTGAAAATACTTTATGAGAGCGAAACTGTACATCTTGAAATCTTTTTAGAATGGTTGTGTTGTCACTATAATTTTCTTATTTCGTAATATTAATTGTATTAAAATTCTTCAATCTTTATTTATTATCGCACTTATGACCGAACCTCTTTTTCTAGTATTTTTATCCTCAATCTTTCATTAATTATCATATTCTGTCTACATATTTTTTCATAATTTAAAACGAGAAAAAAATATTTTGCACTTAAGTATTTTGTTCCTTTTTTCTTATTCTAAAATATGATGGGCAAATATGTCCCTTCATGCCCATGTAACGGATATTTGGGACATCAACCATCGTTAGGGACAAGATGTAGTAATTAATGCAAGATTGGATATAAGAATGTGACGAAATAAAAATTAGGGATATAAGTACAACAATGAACAAAATTTGAGAACTTCAATACAATTAAGAGTGGTGGAACAAAAATTTAATAAAAAATATTGTGGTGGCAATATAACCACCAATCTGTTTAACATAGTCATAATCTACCGACCCTATGAGAGCAAAATTGATAATTTTTATAGTGTGGTCACTTTATCTCGTTAGTTTTGCCGATAATAATAATGTCTGATAAATGAAAAATATATATCTCAACTGGTATTTTCCCTTTGTTTCTTTGTCTATAAATTAAATCTCATCTGCTAGCATGCACTTCTCTTATACTTGGTTCGGACACACATATATCAATATATTTGATTGTGCTACATGTATATAATTGTTTATATACACATATGGTAATATATGATTGGATCAAAAAAATTTCAACAAAAAAAAAAAAATTCTTTTCTCTTTTTGACACATCATCTGTATATAAATTATTATGTAACTTTTTTTATGTAGAAGTAGCATTATTCCAATTTCCTTTACCATGTTCATGATATTATCTGTTAGCCCCTATTTAGTTTGGTTAAAAATCAAAATTTTAGTAAATTTTGATAAAATTGATGGAATGTACATTTTAAAAAGTTGTGGATCTTATGAAATGTATAATTAAAACTAAATATTATTTTGAATTGAGTTTTAATCCAATTTTTTTTTTTTTTTTTTTTTAAAAAAAAAAAAAAAAGCAGCCGGGCTTAATAATATTTTACTCATGTAAGAACTAAGAAAGTGCATGAAAGAGAATCTGGCAATAGAAGACCCGTGAATAAAAGAATGGTCCCATATAGATATTCTTTCATATTACTCAATTACAAACAAAATTATTGTAATAAAAAAGTTGAAATTTCAGAGATATGGCAATCATAACTTCTCCAGTGTTTTTAGTCCTAACATTTAGGATTTGTTTGGCGCGTCTATTTGAAAATCATTTTCTTCGAATTCAATTTTAATTATACATTCTCCTCATGAAAGAATTTAAAACACGAACCCACAACTTTTTTTTTCACTCTTAACCATACATTCTCTAAAAAAATCATTTTAATTCACTTCGAATAATCTCTCCCAAACACACACTTAGAATAAAGGCTGTAAATTTTTTTAGCCGTGGGTTCAAAAAAATATAAGGATGATAAATTAATATATATGTAGTTGTAATTAATATTTGATTTTGACTAAATTTATAAATCATTTATAAGAGTTTGGGGTCTATATTTTAAATTCTCGTCAATTTGCAATTCATTTATTTGTTAATATTGAAACTTTATATGATTTAAAAATGAAAACATACTAGTCTTTGAATTACTTCACAAAGTTTAAATGATCAACTGATTCAATAGGATCAACTCTCGCAATCCCCAATTTAATGAAATTTTGCTCATGGTGTTATGCTTTAGTACCATAGTCAACCGAGCACAATTTTACTCGTGATGCTAAGGATAAAATCATAAGTTGATGTATGTTTATATAGTGAGGTGGATTGTACACATGAAAATAGAAAGCAAAAATCTTGTTTTTTGTTATCTTTCACTCGTGCCAATTTTTTTCATGACATATACTTCATATGTAAACTAGACACAGTGTCAAACAAATGCTTCACATATATTTCTTTCTTAATTGTATCTAATATAATTGTAAAATTATTGAATATGAATAAAGAGAAGTTACAATTTATGTCCTCGTCAATGTCCCAAATGTGTCGTGAATCTTGACTTCAATTTCCATCTCATAATGTGTTCATAGTTTTGTCAACTCAATTAAGTGTATTATCTTATTAGTATCATGATATGTTCCTTTTTTACTGCAAAAGGTAACATGTGAAACATCAACCTCATCTTACCTCCAAAAGCAAAAAAAGAAAAGAAAAGAAAAGAAAAGAAAAAAAAGAACATGAATATTCTCAAATAAAAAGCTATACCCGAGTGGTTCACATGATAAGAAAAAAACACATAGGATTCTTAAGGATAAATATATTATTGAATGCACTCTCTACAATATTCTCAAATACTTTTTAAACATAGTTTTTATCTTCAATGCGCCCTTTTCTCATCTTAAATTTCATCGTCATCTAAGTGTCGCCGTGCTTCGTCTATCTATGCCTTTGAATTTAGGTTTGGAAAATGAAAAAGAAGGGGACATTAGAAATCCTTATGGTGGAGTTTGGGTATGGAACTTTCACTATATGTTAGTGAGAGAAATATCAAGCATACCGCAAAAAGAAAAGAAGATAAACAAAGGGAAAAACCGTCTTCAAATAATTTTTAAAAAGAAATATTAAGATTTTCAAAATCCAATGTATATACTATAGATTTCACTTTGTGAATGGCATGTGAACATAAATTTTTGACTCAATTCCATAGACACAATAAGTGTCATCAGGAATATAAGAACTTTAGCATCCCTTAGCTCAATCATTATCTGCCTCATATAAGATAACTCCATAGATGAAAAGAAAATAATTACGACTTTTGTTGTAACAGAAGATAAGACATAAATAAGTAAATTTATTATAAGTTTAAATTTCTGCATGTCTTGTGTTTGAATGTTGTAAACACTGTCATCAATGTCAAAAGTCCATGTGTCGAGCTTTTAACCCAAAATGATTTAAATCTGCACACTCTTTTAACTTTTTATAAGTTACTTGTAATTCAATTATATAGCAGTTGCTACTATCAGTTGCATTGCTTTGCCTTTAGGCTTTACCACCATCTACATAGCTTTTTAAATTTCTCAATCTCTCAAGCCTACTGCTTAGAAATTCTTCCATTTAATGATATAATTCCATTCAAATCATAACCCCTTTTTAGGATTTGGGTGTTTCATAACAGGAATAAAGTAAAAGATAGAAAGTTCTTGAAAGAATGAATTCATCTTTCACCAATGTTGCTCGAGTAGCAAGTAAATTCCAATCTTTGAAAATGAGCAACTTGATCTTCAATCTTTCATTATAGTTGCAAAGTCAGTTTGTGATGATGAAAATTGTCCAAAATATTTTTTTAATCAACACATGTGATTGGGGACCGATTTGCAGCTATAAGAAAAAGTTGAGGACCAACTTGCTTCCTTTGCTACTCGAGGAATAAGTTGGGGTCCAATGGAACAATTTTCATTGAAATAAATAAATAAATAAATAGAATTTATGCCTGATAAATTCAATAAAAGTAGGGTTGCGAGGATTCTTTTTTGTTCTTTCCTTAAGTAGGCAACTATTTTCTGTGGTTCTTAGCTTTTTCTTGCCATTTCTCTTACGGATATATTTTGCATTTTTTTTTTTTTATAAATACTTGAATATGCCACCCCCTTTCTACTTTAGTCTGCAAGTGTAATCATCACGTTCATGCAGCCGTTTCTTCCTACTGATAATTTCTTCATACTGTTCTCTTTATATAGACAGGCTGATAGATTCAAAAGGAGAGATAATTATTGGGTAGTGGGGAGGTGTTATAGAAATTAAAAACCATTCTATTTTCTGCTTTCTTTTTACATAATTCTGATTGCATGGAGGGTTCGAGAGATTTTGGAAAAGAGACATCTCAATTATTTATGGAGAGTTTCTCAGACAAGTAATCAGCATCATCATAATCTATTCACGAGACGGAAATGAAAAACATGACACGATTGATGTTCAGAATGATAACGCTAGCGTTTTGAAAATTTTCCAAGTTTAGTTATATATTCTTAAGCAGGGATTAGCTATTTCTGCAGGGCTGTGTGTGTTTTTGTAGTTCGAGGGTAATATAATTCAAGAATTTAAAGTTGGATTGTTGAATTCTCAGTAGAGATGTTTCCTTCTGTCATCTCCAACTCTACAAATTCTAAGTTTGAGGAAGCTAGTATTTCTTCTGGCCCTAGGGTTCATGACTATGGTAGCTTAAATTCAGTGCTACTAAAAACCCACAGTATTGTTCCAAATCAGCCACAGAAAATCAAGAAGAAGAGAAGCCTCCCTGGAAATCCAGGTAAATTAAATTGGATTACTTAATTAATTAATTATCATATTTAATACTAAAAAACTTGTGCATTTCTTCTCCAATTATAGTTAAAACTTGTAACGGCAAGTGGTCGACGTCTATGTGTGTGCTTCGTTTGTTTTCGATTTTCATTTTATTTCTTATGCTTCTTGTAAGAAGGAATTAGGGCTTAATTACCTTATTTTTATGTACAACATGGTGGCGTAGATCCTGATGCTGAAGTGATTGCACTATCTCCAAAAACCCTTTTGGCTACCAACAGATTTGTTTGTGAGATCTGCAACAAGGGCTTTCAGAGAGATCAAAACCTTCAACTCCACAGAAGAGGGCACAATCTTCCATGGAAATTGAAGCAAAGAAACAGCACAGATAACAGAAAAAGAGCCTATGTATGCCCTGAGCCAACATGTGTTCATCACCATCCGTCTAGGGCTCTCGGAGATCTTACAGGAATAAAGAAACATTACTGCAGAAAACACGGGGAGAAGAAATGGAAATGTGAGAAATGTTCAAAGATTTATGCAGTTCAATCAGATTGGAGAGCTCATTCTAAAACATGTGGAACAAGGGAATATAGATGCGAATGTGGAACCATTTTCTCCAGGTAATGAATGATCTCTTGAACCCTTTTTTTTCCCTAAATTTCTCTACCTTTGGTTTTATTTTCTTGACTTGCAGTGTACCCTTTATTTTTTTCTTGGAGTTCTCAATTTTCCCTTGTCCATTGATACATGATTTTATGGCAATTTTTCATTTATTAATGGGTTTTAAATATTGTTTCGTGACTGTTCTTTGCACTTAACTGAACTGAGTCGAAAAACATGTTTAGTCGACTCAAATTTGACAAGACTTAATTTGTTGTTACTCTAGTTACAGCATTAAGCCCTGCATGTATATACATGTGACTTCAATAAATGGCAGGTTTCATTTTGTCCCACAAAATAATCAGTACACTTATATTATTGTTGAATACAACAAAAAAATTCAAAGAAAAGAGCAGCAAGATAATAAGCATATTAGAAATTTATTTTCTTTAATGTTGTACAGCAATTAGCATAAATTCCAAATTTTTTGGCCTTTCCCTCTTCAAGATTCATGAATAGCAATAACTAGTAGTTAAGCTGAGCTTTTATGTTTGGCTTGTGGAGTAAAACCATAAACCTGATCATTAGGTTGTTTTGGGAGGGTAGAGTGTACGATGAGGATGATAAAGAGTTAAAATCTTGTTCTATAATACCATCCAATCATCAGTAGAAAATCTTTTTTATTGCAGTGTCCAAGTCTTTTTATGCAAAGAGTAAGCTTATGTTCAAACCTTTTGTCACTGCACCGTCAAGTCTTAAGTTGTTCGTCGAGTCTTCAATCCTGTAAGTAAATATTACATGTTCATCACACGGTCGAGGGAGGGGTGCCGGTCAATATAAAAGTTATAGAAGCTGGACTATCTTTGGGAGCAATGCTACACTGGGGGCCGTCACTTGACATTTTGTCATCCATTTTTGTCCGTCTTCTTTGTACAAATAGAATTATTGATCTTTGGGCGTTCATGGTAGAATCCCTGTAAAAATTCTGAAAATATGACATAAAAAACTGATAAACTGCACAAATATCTGGTATGTGGACTGGAGTCGTTTTCTTAGCCTCTCATCATACAAAGTATTACAAATTCTAATTTTAAGTTGAAATTGAACATACAATTATATTCGTTTATTGCATGAGCTCTATTTTCTAGAAGCTTTAATCATTATGACACGTGAATTTGTACACACTTTTAGGCAATTATCAGTGGTATATTTGTACTCACACTGCATGCACAAACATTACGCACATTACGCATCGTGACATCTTTAGTACTTCATAATGGCATCTTTTAAATACGAACGGATACTGTTTCTTTAACTTGTCACAATATTGTACTGTCCAAATTCGCATGCTTGGAAGGATATATGGTTCCTTATTCCAATTTTTAATAGTAGTTGATATTCTAAAAGGCCTCCCTAGGCTTTGGGTTCGGAGAAAATGCCTCGCCTCGTGCTTAGGTGAAAAAATATACAGACAACTCTAAGTCGACGTACGTCTAAAGTGAGCCTGTGTGGAAAAAGTCGTGCTCCTTTTTATTTTGGCTAGTATTTTCTTGTTTTGAATTACAGTTTAAAAAACTGTTCAACCATTGCTAAAACTGAAAAAGAAAATAATTCTAAACAAAAGCTTTGTCCACGAGCAAAGTATTATTAATTTGGAGTATTTATATTTTTGAGAATTATGTTTTTGTTGGACATGACTTCAGAAATATGTATGAATTTTCTATAAATTTTCAAAGTATGCAGTATTTTATTTATTTAAAATAGGTAAATATACCTTATTATGCCTAGGCATCATAACCACGCATAGGTTCGCAAGACTAAAGGCTTAACCTCCCCGCCTTACGTCTTTTAGAATATTGGTATTACTGTAGTTCTGAAGTTTGCTTGTACTTTGAAGCGTTAATAATGTTATTAATTAGTCATCGAAATTATAATGATATTTCATTTTTGCAGCTTTGCTTCAAGTATATGCAATATTTGTATGTTCTATTCACGAAAAGATTTTTTCAATATTAAACTGTTAATATATATTATTTTTCAAGAAAATAAATATCTGTTGTTCTGTGTAAAATTATGCAGGAAGGATAGCTTCGTAACCCACAGAGCATTCTGTGATGCTTTAGCTGAAGAAACTGCAAGAATCTCAGCAAACTCCATACTCGCCGCAGGGGCACCACCACCATCAAACCCTAATGGCCAACCTTTCCATCTCCGCCTACACAGTCCTCCTCCACCTCCATACCTCTTCTCATCCCAACAGCGCCCCCTCCAAAACCCACCACCCCAAACCCCCCTAAACCCTTGGAACCCGCCTCAAAACCCTAACCCTAGTCAAAACCAACTCCATATCAAACCTGAAACTAACCACATTCCCGTGATCTCTTCACCATTTTATCAAGAATCTCACAAGAATCTAATGGCGTCACCCTTCCAGAACTATCACGTCAGCGTACAGCCAGCAACATCCACCAGTGCCAGCGTGGCAGCCCTCTCAGCCACTGCATTGCTCCAAAAAGCAGCCACTATAGGTGCACATTCTGTTGGTCACTTGAGCTCTACCATGACCCAGTTGGATATGAGCACAATGAGGCAAGTGACCACCACAGGGGCCGAACCACCGGAGTACCTGGCATTCGCAGCTGGGAATCTTGCCACATGGCAAAAATTCGACGGCTTGACTCGGGATTTTTTGGGGTTGACTGGTGACCAGTGCGGTGGCGGTAGTGGTGGAGTGAATGGGAGGGACCTGCTATCGTTCGCTGAGGACGTAGAGTTCTCTACATATGACCATGATCACACACTGTTGAAGCATCAAACCTTTGAACTTGCAGAACCTTATAACTAAGGATGCTATAACACCACCGTAATTATCCGGACTTGAAATCGATTGACATTTTTTTTTTTTTTTTGAACTCTTGGGGTACTGTTTTTAATTTTAGATGATGCAATAAAATCAAGATTTTTCTGAAGTTTGACAATTAATTTTTTTAGATTTGTTAGTTTATATTCTTTACGCAAGAGGTTCGAAAAAATATATTGTCTAAACAATTTAAAAATATATATATTGTGTATATATATCTGATAGGTGTATTCAATATATGCTTTTAAAGATTTTTTGAAGTGATGAAATTTTGTGAAATTCGTAGATTTTTATAGATTTGTATGAAATTAATGAAAGTTTTTGAAATGTTTCATTTAAAAACTTTATAGGCTTCATTTGACTCTGAATACTTTAACTTAAAATAGAATTCACTTTGGTATGGAGGCACCCGTGGGAAGTTTCCGAAAGGTGGAGGTTTGATACTCTTCCCCATTTTCATCACCTCCCTCGTGTTATCAAAAGAAAAATTTAAAAATACAAAAACTTTAAGTCACCTCAATTAGATAAATAAATAACTAGATACAAAATATATATACACACACACACACACACACACATATATATATATATATATGATACTGGAGTACTTTTTGATGAAAAAAATAAAGAAATATCTAATGTTCATCATTAATTGATCTTTTTCATGAAAAAAAATTGAACAAGAGAGAAAAATGTTATAAGAATTTCTTATTACAATTATAATTTTTTTTATAGAAAATAAGGAGAAACGATGAAAAAAGTAAGTAAAAAAAGCGAAAAGGGAACAAATATAAGAAAAGAAAAATATTATGTTTTAATCATGGCTTTAGAATTCGTAGAAGAGAAGATAAATGAAGAATAATGAAATGACATAAGAACACGTATTAAACGAGTTTTTTCCTTTTGTAAAGTCTCAAAATCTAGGGGTGAAAAGAGAATTTATGAAATTTATTTTTGTACTTTTTTTACTAAAATTTAGTACCCTAAACTAAAGAATTTTATAAAAATCTTTTAAAATGAGACCGTGAGTAATAGAGACTTTTAAAAACTTTAAAAAGTCCTGATTCCATATCTAAACTTTTAAAAAGTTCATAAAAATCTATATCGAATAACTTTGAACTTCTAATGGAGTTATAAAAAACCTACAGGTATAATCAGACTTTTTAAATCTCTAAAAAACCCTAAACTTTAGCTAGGTTTATATCAATAATAAGAAAGTCGCAATTTTATATTGATGATATATAGTTATTTTTACTTTAGCTCCACGATAAAATATTTATACCGAAACAAAAATTTGTCAAAAAGCATACAACTTATTCACATATTTCCAATCAAAACGTACTATATACTAAAGAGTCCATATACTTGTCTTCGTCTATCGTTTACCTTTTTCCCTTTAGGTTCTGAAACTAGTAGAATAATCGATTAAAAATTGTACACGACATTATCCTAATATTGAGTACTAATGAATCTAAAGCAGTATAGCCTTTTCCTAAAGAGGAATAGAGAGGCTGTAAAACCGGATCCTAGTGTTAGTATAAAAAAGTTGTTGCGGTGTGCGTTTGTGCAAGTTTTAGATAATGGTGGTCCGGGGGTTATAGGTACAAGACGCTAATAGGTCAAAAAAGAGAAAAAGTCCGAGAAAATTAAAGATATTACAGATGTCAACGGCTATGAAAGAGACGCAAATTGTAGAACTTGACCTTCCATTTGGCTTCCCATGGTGATTTAGTCACGTCTCCATCCAAACTTGTTACATGCTTGAATTAACTCGTCTAAACACACGATCCCAACTACTAGACTGACTTCTGAATGTGCACACCGAATCGGCCAACAAATCCGTGAAAATTGCCAGCCAGCACTTTTTATTTTTCAAAAGAATTTACTATATGTTTAACAACCATTTTGATATAAAAAAGAGTTGTACCGAGAATGTGATTAAAAAATAGAGAAATATTTTTTATATACGTGTAGTATATTTTATTGTGTGATTGAAAATGATCATATAACAGACCATAAAATAAATTAAAGAGTGTCAAACGAACCCTTAATATGGTTTGAAGTTCAACCATAACTGAAAAGGAACAATGAATATCCTTGCTCTACTACAAAACGTCCTTATATCATACAGTAGTCAGTCTTAGAGTTCTCGTTGCATCCCTATTCGAGTTTACATTACTTAGGCCAAGTATGGTCCACGTCTCCAATTCGAATACAACCATATACATGAGTTCTTAGGGTTCATTAAACAACTGCCTCTTTCTTTCTTTCTCTGCAGCACAACCAAACAAACAAAAAGGTTATATTCCATTTCCCCCCCACCCCCTTGTCCAGATTTGGGCCGGGCCTAGCTTTTTCACTATTTGCTTTTCTTCTAACTACAGTCATACATGCTCTGGTCCAGGTAAGCCAGGCTCTAGGCACAGTCGGGCCCTCACAAATTTACATTCCTGACCTACCTTTTATTCCTTTTTGCTTCTTTCTTCCAAAGCTAAATAATTGCCAAACCTTCTTTTCTTTGCTTTTATCAATTTTCCCTTCTGCAAATCCTTGTGCAAGTCAGTACTCGCACTTTTCCATATAACCCCGGAGTATCACCACAGCAATGAATAAAGAGCAAGGCAAATATCCAAGGTCCATTCAACATAATATTCATTGGCCCCACACAAAATGAAAAAGGAAACTAAAGAAAGAAAGAAGGACTACTTTGAGAGGATGTATATTCTCACTACTTTACTGATTTTTAGAAGTTGATAATGAATAGGGTAAGCCAAGTGGCCAAGAAAATAACCAAAGAAAAAAACAGTTACCTATGAAGAAGACCCAAACTGTTGCAGTAAGCCACTAGTTTCTCAACACAATGAACCAGATAAGTTTAGAACACTCCATAGCGGAACAGCTGTCATCATGTATAATAAGAACAGCAAACTAAACCTTATTCTCAATAAATTTGAGATCAAGCACGTGAATTTGTTTCAACATTCTATTCGATACATTGCTAAATATATGAAGCAACTAAAACTTAAAACAACTATAAGAAATTATGTTAGTTTTGGTCTATCTCTTCTTATAACTTGCTCTACTGAAATCACACCACTCTTGTGAAGGAAAGATGTTCAGGTCAATAAAAAACATGTCTCGACCAACTTGAAGTGCACATTGCAACTTTATGACAAAGCCCTACCATCTCTTGCATGCATCAACAAATGGACAATAAACAGCCGAGCTATTAAATTCCATGTCAGTGTTAGATTTGAAGTATGTCAAAACTCTATTCTTTAAACAATTTCACATCATCATCTTGCCTCCAATCTGCATAACTGTCATTGCTCCATCAGCAATGCCATTTTTTTTAACGAGTAGAAGGCTTCAAGGTTTCTCAAGGTACAGAAAACAAATTTGATACTAAAACTGCAAAAGGCTAAGATTTTTCTTTGTTATATGACAAAAACAGTGACTTCACGTATGAAGTGCTTCTCCATGAATAGTAAATAAATCAATGGCTTCAAATGACATAACTAGCTAATTAAAATATACAATTTAGACAACGGGTTATAATATGAAGATACTTGAACATTTCAGCATAGCTGCATTTTAAATCATACAAAGCGAGCATGAGACCGAAAAGCATGAAATGCAATGGCAAAATTTATATGGGGCTCATATTCTATTACAGAAGGAACCACGGGTGTCTTTCGAGACCAAGAAAGTAGAACCACCATTGTCGATTTGAATTGATTTGCAGTTACAAGATTACCGAGGCAATCAATGTTTTTAAGAATAAGTTGGTGTCAGTTGATGTCTCATCCAATTGATGGTTCTAGCCCATTAAACTTAGCACTTCCCAAATACTGATCCAGAACATTCTTGAATGCCTGTTGCAAAAAGGAATACTTAATAAGAGTTATTTCAATCATGTCATAAAAAGCACTTTACTCCATCAAAACACCTTTTATCTAGCTTATAAATTATGGAAGCTGCAGTATTAAATTCAGAAATTCAAGAAAAGCTTAAGATTTTTCATAGAGTTTGATCAAGTGTCAATTATGAGGATGAAAATCACAAAAAAAGATGCAGATGGCAGATAACTTGTTCAGTGCCCACACATTGACACAAAAAGACAGGAGAAGAAGGCATGAAAGTTGAAGCCGTGATGTGTTGTTGGGACAAGAAATGGAATGTATTAATCAATTAAATAACCAAAGTTCCAAGTATTCCAAATCTTCCCTTAGCTTGTGTAATAATCAGAAACTCTCTTAGGTTGATATTATGCATGCTAGATAGAAAGAGCTCATTTCTGCCCCCAAATTTGCAAAAACAAAATTTCTATAAAACCAATTAATCACCAAACTCTCTCCATCCCGATCATTGAGGGTTTTGTCAGGGCATGGGGAGTAAAAATTAAAGAAAACAGAAGAAATTGATGGAATACCTGACTTGCAAATGCCTCTTTTCCACTCAGAAGAGCATCCATGGCAGCAAACTGGTTATCAAACACGCTGTAAAACTTCTGGTAGAATTGATTTCTGCAAGCATCACAACATATAGATCCAAAGTCAAAATTTTAACCTTTACAGAGATTAGAGAGAACCAATGAAGAAACACATAAGTACCGATCTTCTTCTGTAGTCGTTTTATCAATTTCCTCAAATTTCCTAGTAAGAACTTCAGTACCCACGGGTGTGAGTGCATGCAATACTAAAGCCTCCAAAGTTCTTGGGAAATTGTGCTGGAAAAATGCAATTGGCTTAGCGGAGGTTGGAGGCAAGAACAAGACATAAATTAACAACAGGGGCAGCTTTAATCCAATGAATATATCAGAAACAGTATACTTATGCAACAAGTTTCCAAGAAATGACATGGCAGAAGTAGCAAACCCAAGCTCAAGAGATTAAAGAAAACAACTAGGACAATGAAATAAGCAAACAAATGGTTTTCAGAAAAAAAGTATCAACAATTTTGTCAAATACTTTATCTAAGATTCCAGAAGTTGAAGCATTATTTACCAGATTTTAATATTATTAATAAGATTAATCATGTCAATAATGTTATTAATTTTAGCTTGTGGAATACCACCTGTATGCTACTGAGTCATCCATACCCCAAATTTAGAATACAGCTGGGAAAAAAGTACTAGATTTCAGGTCATCAAGGTCTTTCTCAAGAATGAAGTTTTTTCTCCTTATATTACTTAATTTTCATCTTTAAACATTATCAATTGTTTCCATGCCAAACTGACACTGAAGCTCTAATAACCTTCTACGTCTCTTTTCCAGAGTTCATCGGCTATATTGTGCAAAAAGCTAACTGATTCAATACATATCCATGTGGAATTGAACAATTTGTACACAGGGACTATGCATTGACAAGAAGATGAAAATGGCAAAGGTGTGCAGGACCATACAGAAAAGTAAAGCCCGCTCAACCAAGTTTTTTTCTTTCTTTTCTTTTCCTTTTTTCCCCTGTAAGAAAAAAGGATCTTTATCGGTCAGAAAGATAGTATGAACTTACTGCCATGGCAAGAAAGACACTTTGAAGGATAAGCGGATGAAGAGTCCAAATAATTTGAGCAATTGGATCTTCTTCCAAGATAAATAAGTTTGATCTCACAGTTTCCTTGATTTCATCTCTCTCCCCGCTGACTGACTGACTTGATGAGGTTTCTGCTCGTTGGCACCGGTTGACTTGGCCATGGACTAAAGAAATAAGTTCCTGAAGAGACAGGAGTGCACGAGGTTCCAGTTCACGCAACATAAACCTTTGCTTTAGCTTATTCTTTTTCGAACTAACACTCTGATGGTCCAGATTTGACTCTTCGTCGCTGTAACCTGATGGATAAAGAAGTGTGTTCCAAAACAAATTACTAGCATGACCTCGGGCATAAGATTTTTCCCTTTAAAACAAATCAAAGTCTAAACTCTAAAGACACGTCACACTTGAAAGAAGAATATTCCAAAACAAACAAAGATTTGAAGTGTGGCCAGCATTCTCTTGTTAGAAACGAATTAAAACAAATGACCTGAAATCCCATTATTAGACTGTTCGCCAGATTTCTCGATATTGGACTGTTTGCCTTCATTAGTTGCTAATTTAGTCAAAGTTGTCAATGGCTTGCACAGCATCCGATCCTGCCCTGATCAAATAAGATAACACTGTATTTAGCTTCTGTAAAAGAGAGAGTACCAAAAGTATAATTTAGCAAAGCAAAGTTTTAGTACCCCAGTAATTGATTAAGCTAATCTAATCAACTCCGTTTAAACATGGAACTTAAACTCCATAAAGGTAAAACAATGAAACTTTTTCAGTAGGAACAATAGCAAAACAATTCATGTTAACATTGTAAAGAATATGGGAAAGAACCAGTTGACATAAACAAAGCTCAAAAATTTGTTCATTATGTGACAACCAAAATTTCTCAGCCCTATGAATTATTCTGTAACAACTTCCTTTCATTTGTTTAGTGTCAAAAAATAAAAATACCCATCCCAACAACTACATGGGATCAGTTTAACAGATTCAATTTCTTAAAGATTTAAGACAGCATCCATCTTACAGACAATCGTCAATCATGTAAATTATATGCCTCGATCCATACTAATTTAGATCCTGCCCAATCTCTAAGGCTATGTTTGATAGCCATGATTTTCCATTTTCTCCATGGAAAATGGAAAACAATTTCCATTTTCCATGTTTTGGCTTGTTTGATAGCCATTTTTTGGCATATAAAATTTTTTCTCACTTCACTCCACACGTGCACATTTTCTACAATATTGTGGAATTGGTTTTCCCACCATTTTGGTAGGAAAACTGATTTCCACCTTCGTTTTTTTTTTTTTTTTTTTTTTTTTTTTTTTTTTTTTTTGCAATTGGAACAAATTTTATAACCAATTGTAAAAAAAAAAATCATTTTAATGGACAGACAATTTTCATATAAAACAAAGCCAAACGAATACTAAACTTTGATGAAAAAATGATTTTCTTGCAAATATNTTTTTTTTTTTTTTTTTTTTTTTTTGCAATTGGAACAAATTTTATAACCAATTGTAAAAAAAAAAATCATTTTAATGGACAGACAATTTTCATATAAAACAAAGCCAAACGAATACTAAACTTTGATGAAAAAATGATTTTCTTGCAAATATTTTTTTTTCTTTTTGGCAATGGAACATATTTTATAACCAATTGTGAAAAAAATTATCCCTTTAATGGTCAGTTTTCATGTAAAACAAAGCTAAACGAACACAAAAAATCCAAAATTTTAAAATTTTCCGAGTAGAAAATTATACCAATCAAACACACTTAATTAACAATTCCCTGGAAAACAAATTCTAGGTAATTATTTTCTCTGAAACTCATTTTCTTTCCACCATTACAATCAAACGGACCTAATATTCATAGTTAACAAGTAAAATGTCGATGAAAGTGCCACTATTTATCAATTCCCACCAAAAATATAATGGATCTAGTTTTACGTATGCTAAAACTCTGTAGATCTCTTAATGCAGCTCCTTCAATGTTACTTCTAACAACTCAAGAAAATCCTATCAGAAAAACAAAACAAGTCAAATAAAAGTAGTTTTTTCTATGTTTAATTTGTTCCTTACAGGATATATGTATTACTATCTTAGTGTATAAATAACATCCAAACTCAACCAGGAGCAAGTATTTTTTGATGCAATGCATTTGGTCCCATAAAGACCAGCTCCCTGGCTGATTAATAACCAAACTACAAAATTTGCACATTACTATCACCTAGCATGTGACACACACGTCTCTATTAATGTAACTGCAACCTGTTCAAGCCTAGTAGCACCTTGATCAATCTATTCCGACCTATGAATATAGTCATCCATCAAAAAACAATAAATTAGACAAGCACTTAAAATTTGCAAGCATATAACAAATTGCAGATAAGTTCAACATAGGCCAATATCAAGTCAACACCGCATAAAATTAGAGCCCTGCATTATTGACTGTACGTAAAATTAAGTAAAAGTTACGTACCATTTCTTTGTCAGTCAATCTTTGATTTAAATCGAGCGACCACACAGAGAGAGAGAAAATAATTAGCTCATTTTGTATTAGCTTACTCATAACAAAAAGAAAAGGACACAAATTACCTTTTCAAAATTCTGCGCAGATAATATGAATCCATGTGCTCTAACATGCCAGACATCACATCTGACCGCCACCAGAAATTAACAGCAATAGTTAAACTTCCACTGTCCACTTGGTGAAACCTGTAATATTAGGAGTTTCAGGCAATCTCAAAATATACTTTTTGAAGCAATTTTTTGCAGTCGTCTGTTGATCCATAAAATTCTTGAAATCAATATCGTAAAATTGATGGGAGTAACTACGCGTATTTCTGAATAGGGTCTCTGATAAAAATCATTGTCATTTTTATTGTTCTATTCATCAATTTACTGCTACTTTTAGACTTTACGACATAACCAACAACCTGATTATGGTCTTTGTATTTTTTCCCTAAAACTGGTGCTTGCCTTGCTACTTGTTCAACCATTCTGTGGTTTCAGTGAATAGATTTGCATACGAAATATTGTTTTCCATATGTTACCGGGCATAAGCAATTGCTATTACAGCTTCACTCATCCCAAAAGAGGATGGAACTTGTAAATGGACATAAAAAAGCAATCATCAACAAGATGGCAGTCATAGAAAGTATATTTTCTTTACTCCCCCTCCCGCACAAAAGAGAGAGAGGGAGAAAGGGATAATGCAGTACATTTTTAAAACCATCAGAAGCAAAAAAATAAAAAATAAAAAAGATTACCAGCCCTCTGGGATGAAAAGAGCATCGCCTGCATGGAGAATAACCTTCTGAGAGTACTTATCTATCTGCTCTGCCCTTGGATGTACACGGAGATCTGGGTTATCTAAAGCAACGGAACTGAACAGGAGGAAAAAATATGACAATCACTGCAGGGAAAAAAAATTAAAAAAATCCAACTAATCCAGGAACCAACTCCAAAGATAAGAAACATGCCACTTTCACTAGTGAACAAGAGAATTGAAATAGCGGTTGTTACGAACCTGTGATTCGAGGCTTCTCCATATAAAGCCATTGGGTATAAGGAGGGACTTGTAGAAGGTGGCCACAGGACAACTGATAGGATAAATGATTTTAGTAATAACCAGCAGCACACACACATACGCAAGATTAGTTGTATAATTGCCTGATTACATTTCACGCATAGAAAAGCTGATAATAATAGTAACACAGATAATATTCTTCATCTGTAACTAGCAAAACAAACACGTTAATCCTTGACGTCAAAATCGGCCTACAATTAAGATGTCCACGAATCTCCAGGTGAGGTAGATTTTTGGGGACTAACCTGCCTTGGTTAAAGTTGAGTTTTGGGATAGGATTTGCTTGAGCAAAAGAGGAGTGTACATGAATCGGAGACCTCGATTTTGAGGGTTTCTCAATCTCATTCTTGGTGTCGGTAGAAAGAAATAAGAAATTCGTGCACTCGCCCCTTTTGCTCAAGCAAATTCTACCCAAAAACTAACTTTAGACAATGCAGGTTAGTCCCCAAAAATCTACCACGCGTGGAGATCATACACATCTTAAATGTTGGCCAATTTTGATGTCAACATTAATCATTCGTAATATAAAGCAAATGCAATAGAAAGGTATTTTATTTATTTTATTTCTCTCTAACAAATGGGCAGAAGTATTATTAATACATTACATAAAAAATACTTCTGCACAATATATAACTATGTCTCACATTGTTTGTCACACTGCCTTTTAGCACAAAGTTAATCAAACTTCAACTTTATGCTTGGGACCTCATAAACTGAATTTCAAATTGAAATGTGATCTCCACTTTCTACATTGTTTTAACATGAGTTTAAATATATGAATATCATTATTCTCCATATTCTATAACTAACTTCAAATGGAAAAATAAGTAACTTTGTTTTCAAGTTTGGGCAATGACGTTCTTTTCAACACGTTAAAAAATAGAGAATGTGAAGATAGTACAAGTTCATCCAATAAAATTATAGGGATTCATATTTTTCAAGAATGATAACCAAAATAGAATAGAGCACGGAAACAGCTTAAAGGTATGTTTGAGCCACATTATTTTGGAAGAATGTATTCTGGAATAGTAGATTGATGAAAAATGTGTGGTTGAAAAAGAAGAAAAAGTTATTGATGTGATAAAAAATATTATTTTATTGAATAATGTGTGGTTGAAAATGAGTAGAAAAATGAGAATGAGAAAAATAATGTGCACAGGGGCTAAATATTGGAATTTGATCTATAGTGTCCAAGAACCTATCGTGCAAATCATTGACACTGAGATAAAATCGACAAACATGAAATTATGAATCTTGATATATGTATAATTAACTGTAAATTATTAAAGTAGGAGTACAATATCAATATACGAAATGTGGATATTGATGGGCTGAAATGAATCAAATTTATCAATTTTGTTGCACTTATATTAAAAATTCATCAGCAAACTTGAACAGAGTTTTCATTTCCTAGTTACCAGGCAACAAAAAATAACTGACAGCACACGTACAGAGTACTTGGCAACCCTTTTGTCATCAAGCAAAATCTTGCACATTCACATACATACGGAAAAACGACTAAAAACTAAAAACAAATGCATAATGTCAATAAAGTTGTACTAATGGATGGAATTTCCAAAACCTTGTTTACATCCTGCAATAACGCATAAAAGATTGTGGTTTGGATCATAATGAGTGCTAGATCTAGATTGAGCGTTGTTCATCCATAAATTGATCGATGACAGTGTTTTGTCCTCCAAAAATGCAGGCTGCATGAGAGTCAAAAAATAAAACTATAATACATAACATGCTCACTAGTCAGGCCGAAGTTGAAAAGAGTAAATGCACTTGTGTGAAATACATACCTTTTGAATGTCTTCTCCAAGACATTTCAATTGAACCCTTTCCTCATTCTCAATATTCATGATTGGTACCTGAATATTTTTGGATCAAAATAAGTACAGAGTAAAAAACACTATAATACTATGGTGAAGAATAGAGAAATAGAACACAAACAATACCGTGATCAACGAATGGAAAAGTGATAATGCAAGAGTATCCTACTATTTTAAGTGCCCAAAAATCTTACCTGTGCTAGATAAATTTGCTGTGGAGCTTCTTCTCCCATAAGGGGATTACTTTGCTCAGAAACAGGCCCTGCTGACATATGCTTCCTTGAATCAGAAAAAGAATCTTGAACAGCATCTCCATTTTGTAAAAGATCCTTGCAGTATCCAGCAAAGGTGGAAAAAGGAATAGGAACCTATCAACATTGGAAAAAAAATGAGAAGAAAAAAATCATCCAATAAGACTAGCAGTTTGAAGTTTCATATTTTAGAAATATTTATTAAAAGCAAAAAGTTACCCTTTCATGACTTCTAATGTCTCCATAAAAAACAGGAGCAGATCTGGACAGCATAGCCTCAACAACTAACGAGCCTACCAGTTCCTATTTGGCATTGTAGAAGAAACAAAAACAGAGAAAGCAAGTTTAAAACTCAGATAAAGCAGAAATATTTACAATTTCACAGTTACATGAAGAACTCCCATCCTACATCTGAAACAAGTTGACATTCCATCTTGCCAAAGTTCTGCAAGCCTTCCCTAGGAACTTTATCAGATGAAATGCAAATTTTGCCAGTCATGAATTTTTCAAATTATGCACTTCTAATTGGAACAAGATGAAACTTAACCTAAGCTTTCACACTTTTCTAAATCAAATTTCAAATATCAACATAAGACATCCAAACAGTTGGAAAGCGACAAAAATGCAGGTGCATGCCGAACGCATAAAATTTGTCTAGGTTAATTCATCCTTATTTCAAAGCCCAACTCAGCACCTTGAGACACTAAAAAAGCATGAGCCAGAAATTTTTCGACCTGTAATCAAAACATACACGCACCATGTGTTCCAGAAACGTTTTAACACAGGTTTTCATATATGTATATATAGTTGATACAAATTCAAAAGCACGAGTTCTTCGTAATACTCATAAAGATGTAAATACACACAAATAAATATAGATGACCTGCAAATAGTCGAGACCACCGTTCGAGGGGTTCCATTTAGAAAAGGCCTTCCAATTCTTAATACATCCGGTGAATACCTTTCGAATAATACTTAATAAGTACTTTAATCGAAGAAAAACAATATTAACGCGAAAAAAAAAAAAAAGATGATGCGCTTGTAAAGTGTTCGCGGGCATTGAAATATTACAGCTGGAACATTTCTTGGTTCAATCAGAGAAGCGAACTCTCCGGCTGACGGAATTTCATTGAATCGGCGGATTCGCACAGACTCTTCCATTTCTACTTTTTGCATACCAGAGCACGTTGGGCTGGAAGTGAAAAGTAAAAATAATTTTTAATTTCTAGTTCGATAAGAAGTTGCTTTTTTTATTAATTCCTTAAAACTCGGTTTTTCTAAAAATTATTTTCAATCGTATGTTTTGATGATAAAATAATTTTATGTATAACCCATGTTTGACTCTATTTAAATTAAATTTTTGTATTTCTCATATTATTTTTAACTACACATTCACATGATAAAATATTTTGCGCGTAAACATAAGTTTTTTCCTACCTTTTAACTGCACATTCTCCAAAAAATCATTATTCAATACATCATTTTCCCCTATTTTTCTTTATAATGACCATCAAACAGGAGTATAAATTTATGGCCCTATTTGAAGAGGATTAAAATCAATTTTTTAGTAAATTGATAAAATGTGCGGTTGAAAAGTGATTGATCCAATAAAATGTATGGTTCAAATTAATTGTTGACTTTAATTTAAATAAAAATTTGAATTTTAGTGAGTGTTTGAGCCCCATTCTTTTTAAAAATGTATTTTGGAATATTAGATTGATGAAAATGTATGGTTAAAAAAGAAGGAAAAAGATGTTGATTTACGTGTAACGTTATTTTGTTGAAAAATGTGTGGTTGAAAATAAAAGAGAAATAATGTATTTTGAAAAAAATAGGAATTAAACAATGCCTTAATTTTTACCAAACATGGGCATCTTTTACATACTCTTTAACTGCACATTCTCTCAAAAATTCCTCATTTTACAAAGTATTCAAAAAAATTAACGTAAAATAGGGAGTTAATAGTCCCAATAATCTAGTACTTAGGTTGGCGTATTCGATTGTTTATTACACTTTAAGATGTCGAGTTTTGATTTTTCTCAAAGTGTCGGACGTTGCTCACTGAAGTTACTTATGTTTCGCATCTCTAACTCAATAATAGACTTGGCAAACAAATTTAACAGCTAGCGACCCATGATCGTTAGATGTCAAATCACAAAAGAGGACAATTCACGTAAGGAAAGCGTCTTTAATTACTGACTATGCTTTGACAGGAGTATTAGATTTGCTGAATATATTTTGACAGACTTCTTTAATTGCTCACTATACTCTGAACAAGTTGAGTTTTGGCCACTGAGAATGCATTTGATTTGCTGTTTTTGAGCCCTTTTCAGTTTTGTAAAACATTGAAAATGTGTTTGATCTGTCGAAAATATGGATAAATTTATAACATTAAATTCAAAATGCATTTTTTGATGTTTTGAATGTTTTCAGTTAAAATTCTGAAAACACTCGAAATATGGAAAACAGACATTTAAATAAAAATTTAAAAAATAAAAATGTAAATTCTAACAAATAAAATTATAAAAAATTAAAATTCAAAAAGGTAAATTTATAAAAATAAAATTGATAAATTCTAAAAAAAATTATTTGAACGTGTCTGTGTTGTGATATACTTGTTTATATTTTTGAATTTCATAGAATATTGAAATGATAATATATTTTCATATTATGAATGTCATTAATGCCGCACAATCTTCTAAACATGGAATAAAATAAGATATTTTTAAAATGGCTTAATATTTCAAATTGACATGATTAGACAAAATCACCTTATGTGAAATTAAATCAAATTATAGTTACTCAACTAAACAAAATTTAAGTAAAACTACTCTTAGGTAATGGTGATTGAATTTAACTTGATTGTGTCTCGTATCATATTCCATAGTGAAATAATTCATTAAAATATTCAGCCTGGAAAGAACTTCATAAATACGTAATATCTCAATATTAAACACATAAAATAAACACAACTCTTGTTTTCATATTATCCCAGTATCACTTTGAAAATTTTACTAGTTAAGACTCAACTACCTAAAAAGTATAGTGAGTATCAAAGACATCGTCAAATTATAGTAAGTAATCAAAAACGCCTTGCTTATGTGGATTGTTGTTCATCTTCCTTGATTAGATATCCAACGATAATAGGGCTCCAACTGTGAAATTCGTTGGTCGAGTCAGTTATTTATTCAATTAGAGATGTGAAACAGGAGTAGTTTCAACGAGTGACATCCGACACTTTTAAAAGTTTAGCGAACAAACTCGACATCTTAAAATGCAATGAGTAACTGAAGACGTCAATTTAAGTCTACTAACTATTATGACAAGTAACTCTAAAACGGACATTTATTCAATTGTAAGGCTTTCTCAATCATGACTATAATTTCAATGTTTTACTTTAAAAAATGTAAATAGTCACCATGCATTCAATATTATTTTAACTTTGTCTATCCATTTCTTTTCATTTAAAAATAATTGACATCATGAGCCAAAGAAATCATGAATTGCTCAAATGATACGAGCGACGAGTGAAAAACCTCATTAAAAGTCAACGACAAACGTTTTTAAAAACACATTTCCGAAGGATTTCAATGTTGAAACTTGAAAGTACGTTGCCTTTGTGAAATTTTTACCGTATTTATAAGTGAATTTTTCGGTTAGCAAATGGAAGGAAATAAGGCAGAAACATTTTTTCGTAAAACCAACCTACACGCGACTTTAACGTGAACAAATGCACAAAACGCACTCTTCCATTGGATTGTATATCCTCTTTGCTGATTTTACTGATGGGCCTTAAAGGTAATGCCTTAGCCGAAACTGAACACTATTTTAACAAGGAAATAATACACACACACATATATATATATATGTATGTATGTGTATGTATGTATGTATATATATATCAGGTGTTTATTATAATCCAATTCAATTTTAAAAAAAAACAAGTTTTAAATATTCAGAAGTCACGTGATAGATAATATATATTATATAGTATACATGAAAATTAGGTTCTTATTAATATTCATCCTAAAATCAAGTATTCAGTTACGACGTGCTTCCATTTCATACAGGACTATCTAATTTAACAAACTATGACGACCGAAAAAAAAGATACATAGAAATCTCCGAAACAAATAATCTCGATTCCCATTGCCGAAATCTGATTCATTGAAAATTGTGGATTTTTGAGGTCACGAATTGATAATTATCAACATTGTAGAGCAAATTTTTTTAAGAAAATGATCACAAATTGAGGTGATAGTAAAAGTAGCGAATTAAGCTTGGTGATCATCCCGAAATAGGTTTGAACTGTTTCGAAGTCACAATTGATGATGAATAATATTATATTGTTGCTGGATCTTCCTCTTTTTGAATTGACGGAACAGTGTTGAAGCTTCAACCGTGAGTTGTTGTGATAAAAATTGAAAAGATCCATTGGGCTGTAAAGTGTGATATTAAAAAGATTCATTAGCTCGTAAACTGTAAGTTTTAGTAACGGAAATTGAAAAGATCCATTATTACATATGATATTGATTAAGTGGCCTGCGTTATGTAACATGTCGGTATAGACATGCGACCTATGCACTGTGACATGTAAAATGTTACTGGTAATATTGATCAAATGACTTGTGATCAGTTCATTTGGATTTGTGACCTACATGTGCACTATGATATGTAACCTATGAATTGTTACGTGTGATGTTCATTCAATGGCTCGTGACCAGTTCTATTGGATCTGTGACCTGTGGACATCGATATGTTATCTATGCAACATGACATGTAACTTGTAACATGTGAATTGTGACCTACGAACTTGAATTCGTGACATGTTACCAAGGCACAAGGACATGTGACGTCTAATCTATGACATATACAATATGGCATATGACCTATAACCCATGACCTGTGAATACAAATCAGTAATCTGTGATCAGTTCTATTTCATCTGTAACTTATGAATATTTATATGTGATCTATGCATGATGAACTATGACCCGAGACATGTAACAAGTCAACGTCGAACTTTAACAAACCATGACTCGTAATAAGGGACTTGTGACCCATGCAAATAAACACGTGACCAATAATAATTAACAGTACATTATATGAACATGTGATCATCGCAAAACCACCACTAGCACCGGCACTACCACCTACACCACCACCTCCTCGTCATAACCGCTAGCACCTCCACTTGCACTACCTCAATATCATAGCCATCTCCACCATCACCTCACCATCATCTTGTAAAACCATGATAAAACACCAATTCCTTCAATCGTGAAGCCTGTGGAAGTCAGAAAACCAAAACCCAACATGAAAATTGTTGTTACCAAAGGCACCTGATTCGCGTTGAACAGTACCAGCAAAGGAATGGCCAAAGTGAAAAATTATCACAGTTGAGGGTCAGTCCTAAAAGAGCCAAAAGGATCCGCTGACAGTGAAGGTAGGCCACCGCGGCCTTCGCCGCCCGGTAGTGTCATCGCTGCTATGCACCGTCTCTACAAGCAATTGCGGTGAAGCGTGATGCTACGACAAGTGCAACAACATGTGAGCGTTGCTCCGGTGTTCTTTCAGTGTCTCTCAATAGTGGAGCTCATGTGTGATAAAGAGATAGATAAGAGAAGGAAGATGATAAATAAAGAGATGATGGAGGAAAATGATTTAGTGTTTGAGATTGAAATTGGATAGGGTGGATGGGGGTGAGGTGAGAGTGTAAATTAATTTAATTTAATAATATTATTATTAATATTTAAAAGTTGAATTATCACATGATTTTTTAATAAAGAATTTTTAAGTATGATATTGAAAAGTTGAAAAGCACGTTAAGTGTAATTTTCACCTTTAACGATTATTGTTTTCTCCATTTGTAATTTACATTAGTTTTAAAAATACCCATTTCCACTTTTGATTTTTTGATAGTTGATACTTATGAAGAATGACAAAAAAGACATTTCAGAATGTTGCAACTATCTACGAAGCTATCTACATATTATTTTTAAAACTAGTATTTCATACAATTTGACTTTAAATAATTTTAAATTTAAAATGTGTTAAGCATTTTAAATCACTTTGTTGTTAACTGTTCTAGAAGTTTCTAGGTTTATTTTTCCAAAGAGAGAAAAAAATTATAATTTTCTTAAAAAAGCAAGAGTCATCCACGATTGGTGATACGAAGCGCATGTTTGGCAGATGTTTATAGTCAATGTCAATTATAAATAGATACAAAATAGCGGTGGATATGTGGGTACATAATGCGTGTATCGAAGTTAGCTCAAAATTAGACGAGTTAGACGGTCGCTTAAGGCCTCCAATTTATTGAATGTCTTCAATTTTAATGTATATATATTTTACTTCTATTTTTCCTTATAATTTTTTGATGTTAATTAATGACATCAGAAACAATAAAGACGAACGTTTTTTAGTTAGTAATTTGAATTTATTTAATAATGTAATTTACTAAATAAAATTTCTTAATGTAAATAAATTTTTATATTTAAATTTATTAGTAACCTATAATTTTTTTCGCAAACAATATATAAGTTTAAAAATAACTTACAAGTCAGTAATATTATAAGGAATGGAAAAAATGGATTTTTACTTATTTGTTAATATCTTACAAAAACATAAAAAGATAGAAAGAATACAGTTTCGTGATTGTCACCGACGAATTTCCGTTAGTGATTATCAACAATGTCGGCGACATTGTCGACAATAATCTTTGATAAAAGTTTATCAATGATCAACAACAATATGGTTATCAATAATTCCATAAGTATCACCCATATATACTGATTTTCATAAGAATCATAACTAGTCGTATCATCAACAATCACCAATGACTTCTCGTCGATATGATTCCCTCAGCATTCGGTTAATTGGGTAATTTGTGATCTAATAAAATGTGTTATTGACAACTATAAATGTAATTGTGACATAAATTGTATATTTGTGACCGTGACATTATATAATTTGTGACTATTATGTAATCGAGACAACAAAAATTTATGTTATCGCAAATCATGGATTAATTAAAGGGAAAATTGCAGCAGCAGTCCCAAACATTTTGATTTTTAGCAGATTTTACTTTAACATTTAGTTTGTACCCCCAGAGGTCCCAGACCTTTCATTTTGTTGCAGCGTCGGACAAATGGATGGATTCAACCGTTAGTTGACTAGAAAAGTTTATTTTGACCAAATTTAAGAAGGGCAAAATGGTAATTTTTTATTTTATTTTAACATAAAGTAATGAAAAAGGAAAGAAAGGAAAAAAATGTTCATCATCCCCATCCATCCCCAACCCCCCTCGCCAACCCAAACCAAATCAACTATCCCTTTTCGCCGCCCCTTCCTTCCACAGCCAACGTCGCTCCCTTCCCTACCAAAACATCAAAATATTTTGTATAATCTTTACTAATTGGAAGCCCGATTGTGCAAAGAATCCAAGGAAGCACCGAAAGAAGCGTTCATCGAAAAATTCGGCTCTTGAATCCTAAAAAACATAGGCTACATTTTTTTCCTTTAAAATTCATCGTTATATAAGATTGTTTAGTTTTCTTTGCTGTTGGAGATATCTTATCTCGGGCTCAATACTATCTTAGACACTGATTTTACCAATAATAGATATGAGTAAATGCTTGCATGGATTTAGTTTTCTAATTTGGTCTAAATTCCAACAAATCCATCCAAATTCCAACAAACCACCTGAGTAGTGTATGAAGAATTGGAGAAGCTAAATTAAAGATTTTTCTTGATTTTGAAGTGAAACTAAGTGCGAAACTCGCGTGTGATTCAACAAATATCCCAAAGAATGGAAACCTAGCTCCAAAATTTCACTGTACATTTTTTTTATTTGTTTATTTCCACTAGTCATTTTATCTTTTGATGTTCTTGAAAATATAATCCTGCAAAAAGTTGTTCCATGGCAAAGAGAGTGGGGGGAGACGACGTTTAAGGTCGTTGGGGGCTATGGCGATGGTGGTTGATTTGGTTTGGGTTTGGCGGGGCGGGGCGGGGCGGGGTGGGGGAGTAGGGGAATGGGGAGGAAGATGATGAACAATTCCGTTTTGTTTTCCTTTCCTTTTGTTTTTAAATTATTTTATGTTAAAATAGCAAAGTTACCATTTTTGCCATTTTTAAATTTGGTCAAAATCAACTTCTCTAGTCAACTAACGGTCAAATAGATTGGATGGAATCCATTCATTTGACCTGACGCTGCAACAAAATGAAAGGTTTGTGATCTCTAGTGGCACAAATTGAAAGTTAAGGTAGAGTCTGCTAAAAATCAAAAAGTTTGGGACCGCTGCTACAATTTTCCCTTAATTAAATTATAGATCAAAACTTTTATTAGACTAAACTATTATCAAGGATTATGAAATGTGACTCCTAATTTTTAAAAGAAAAATCAATTTTTTTTTTTTGAAAATATATTTTGAAATCTTTGTACTTTTGTAATTTTTCATGCGTTAAATATCAAGAAGTAGTTACGCTTTTAAGGGTACCCATAGCATTACCACATGCGGCCCCTCAATATGGGGTTACCATTTGCCCATTGTGGACACTCATAGCAAAATCCCGCTTTTAATAGTTTCTTGCCCACCTTATTTATGGGTCCAAATCACGACTTCTGCTATGGACATTGACTTTAACATGTTCGTACGAGGAATATTAATTCAAATAGCAACTTGAACCACTCCATCATTGCAATGATTATTTCTAAGATTTAATCCTCATTTTAATTTTTTTAATTACATTTTTTCTCAGTAAAATTATTTTTCACTAAATAAAAAAAAGTTTTTCTTACTTTTTACAGCACGATCTCCAAAAAAATTATTTTTTATAGAACCTATTATCGAAAAATGAGCCTCAAACATGGACTAGGTTTAATACTATTTTACACTGTAGATAAATAAATAAGAACATATAACAAAAATATGTCTTGCATATACGAGTTTACATATTTGTGACATTAGTTTCAAGGTACAGAACTAATCATGCAGTCAGATTGATTAATGAATAACAATCACATTTAAAAAACATACTCGATGTAATTAATAATAAGGTCATCATATTTATTTGGAAAAATTGCAGCAGCGGTTCCTAACCTTTCACTTTTTTGTAGATTTTATCCCGGCCTTCAATTTATACCAACGAAAGTCTCAAACCTTTGGTAAATTAGCAATAGAAGTCCGAGTTGACCAATAAAATTGATTTTGATCAAATCTAAAATGGGTAAAATGGTAAATTCATTATTTTTTTTCACATAAAACGGTTAAAAATAATAATAAAAGGATATGTTTATCTCCTCTAACCTCATTCCCACTATAATGACCCAAAACTCACCATTTGAGTCGTTAAATATATATCGTAAAAATATAACTTTCATAGAAGATAATTATCTACAAAGTTACAATAATTAAAAAGAAAATACTTTTTAAATCATAAAATTAGTTTTTTAAAATAAATCATAAATTATCTACTCTTTATTATATCATCGGTGGGCAATCTCAAAGTTCAATGTCTCGAACCTCAATTACCTAAAGGGGGAAAATCATAAAGATAAAATTTCAATAAGTGAACCACATAATTCGTAATTCGTACTTAAAATTTAGAAATCCTTAACATACATAGGGAGATACAGAATTGAGATCCGAACTCTGTGGCTATAATTTTTGTGTGTAACGTTACTAAATTTTGGTTCCATGAACTTAAAACATATAAGACCCATATCATATTCATAAATCGAATTCCAAAGTATGAAAAACGATCCAATATACAACGTACGACTAATCTCTAAAATTTGAAGATGATTTGATAAAACACAAATGGAAGAATTTGACATCAAACAATTGTTTATGAACTATGCGTATAATGTGGGACAATCATAGCTACACACACACACATATATATGTACGTAACTATGGTAATAATATAATTTAAATCAATCAACTATAATTACATATAATTATATATACATAAATGCATGTGATTTTAGTAATATTATAATTATATAATTATATACATATATAAATGTACGTAATTATAGTAGTCATATAATTTAATTCAATCAATCATAATTATATATAATTATACATATATATACGTACGTAATTATAATAATATTATAATTTAACTTAATCAATCATAATTATTCACACATACATGTGAAGTTTGCTTAAATCCATCCAATATCTCCCCACACACACACACACATATACACATACATACACTATATATATCATATTCATATTACATACATATACATATTTCAGGAAATTGTACTTGTAGTCCCTTGACTATCGGCCTATATGCAATTTTATTCCCTAACTTTCGTCATCTTGCACTAAGGTCCTAATTTTCATAATTAACGAATATAAAATATATATGCAATTTTATTCCCTAACTTTCATCATCTTGCACTAAGGTCCTAATTTTCATAATTCGTAAAATGAAAGTTTCTAAAAATGAAAATTTTTTGAAATAGAAGTTTCTCAAAATAGATGCTTCTCAAAATGAAAATTTCATGAATCCAGGATTTATAAAATAGAAGTTTCGTAATGTGGGAATTTTTGAAATGGAAGTTTCTAAAATGGAATTTTCTTAAAAGCTTCTAAAAATAGGTTTTCTAAATATGATAATGCTAAAATTTGAAATGACTTTGTACTATTGTTTTGGTTTAATTGATCTGAATAGTGCTCAGCTGAGACTTCCAGGTGAGGAGGTTGGGGGAGTCACAAGTGAACCACTTAAATCATAAACTCTCCTTAAATAGTTTAGGTTTATTTGATGAAACTTTTCAATTTTGCGAATGTGCAAACTAAGGAAATTCGAAAAATAAAACAGGAATAAACGTATTTAAAGGTATAACTTTTCAAATTAGACTATAATATCTATTCGATAAATTTTCTAAGGTCGACTATTCTCATAAGTTGACATGTGTCATAAAGTAATTACTAGTCTTAAAATCACGTAATATTATAAAATTATCATTCTCATAATTTAAAATATCCATAATGAATTTTCGTAATTAACATATATCCATAAAATCATAATTTATATCCATATTTTACTATGTCATTATTGTTTGAAATTTTGTGATTACTATATCACATAATAAGCCGATTAGCATGAAAAATAGCATATATGAAGTAAAAATCATACGTAGCTAAGCACATTTCATAACTAAGCATAATTCTAACATAATCTCGTACATATTCATAATTATTCTCATAACATTAAACAATTAAGAATTGTCATATTTTAATACCTGATTCGAGGAAATCAAAGCTTGGAACTTGGCGTCGCGTTGTAGTAGTCTAAGAAACATTAAATCAGATTTTTTTTTCGAAAAAATATTTTAACATAATCATATTTCTATCCGTAAAATTTTAATGTGAACGGTAACTCACAAATTCTTTTTAGGATAGAGAGAGTCTACAGAAACGTAGACCCGTTTTGATACCATTTGTAATGATTCAAAACTTACCCTTCAAGTCGTTAAATATATATCGTACAAATAGAACTTTCATAAATGATAATTCAATCATGGTACATGTACATCACCTTTTTAGATCATGTCGCGTGGCAACGCGCTATTTGATAGTTTTAAAAAACAAACAATTTTTCACCAATCAAATCATGCCAACTTGGATGTTGTCAAAAGTGATGTACAGATGGCTTAACTCAAGATAATTATCCCCAAAGTTACAATAATTAAATTCAAGAATTTTCTTAATCATAAAATTTATTTTTTAAAAAAATTCATAAATTATCTCTTATTCATTATACAACTAGTGGCCAATTTCAAACTCCAATGTCTCGAATATCAATTATCTAAAAGGAGGATCATAAATAATGAGATAAAATCTCAATAAGTGAGCCACATAATTTGTAATTCATATTTAAAAATTAAAAATTCTTAACGTACACAGGGAGACACGGGGATTAGAAATCGAACTTAGGTGGCCATAATCCCCATACATAATCATAACATATATAGGGAGACACATGAATTGAGGTCTGAACTCCGTGGCTATAATTTTCGTGCGTGACACTACTAAATTTCAATCCCTTGAACTTAAACATATAAGACACATATTATATTCATAAATCGAATTCGATTTTTTAAAGTATGAAAAACGATCTAACATACAACGTACAATTACACTTAGTAAAATTGAAGAGGATTTAATAAGACACATACGGAAGAACTTGACCTCAAACAATTGTTTATGAACTATGTGTGTAGTGGAACAATCACGGTTATATGCGCACACACACATATATAGATATACGTAATTATGATAATCATATAATTTAAATCAATCAACCAACCATGATTGCATATAGTTATACATACATATATGTACGTAATTATGGTAATATTATAATTTAACTCAATTAATCATAATTTTATATAATTGTATATATAAATGTACGTAATTATAGTAATCGTATAATTTAAATCAATAAATCATAATTATATATAATTATACATACATAGGCCTACATAATTATAGTAAAGTTATAATTTAATTCAATCGATCGTAGTTGCATATAATTATATACATATATAAATTTATAGTTGACTTATTTATGAACGAATCATCCTAACTTATTTTTCATAAATACATATATCATATTTATATTACATACAAGTATACATATATAAATATTCATATCATATATATAGTTTAGAAAATTGTACTTGCAATCCCTCAACTACTGACGGACATGCAAGTTTTTTCCCAACTTTCATCATTTTGCCTTAAGGTTTCATAATTAACGACTATAAAATATTTAGGGTATATTGTACCTACCCACAACTTCGCCCCACCAAAACTAATCAGTACCCAGCCCTCGTCTCCCCCTTCTTCCACAGCTACAACCCCCTGCCGTTACTCTTCGCTGCCGCATCATTTATCTTTCCCACCAAATTTCACCTCCACCTCCATCCCAAAACAAAATCAATTGTTCTTCCATAGCCACAACCGGCCCCTGCCACTCTCTGCCACCGTCTTCCCCACCAATCCCCACCTCCACTTCCATCCCAAAACAAAACTAATTACAACCTATCCTACCGAAAGCTCGATTATCAATCATTTTAATCACCCAATTCTAATTGTTATATCAAAAACCTCATAGGCATCCTACAATCTTCCATTATGACAGAATGAATAGATCAATGGGTTGGAACCCATCCTCCTTGCAGTAACTAATTATCAAATTTGAGTATATGCAATTATCATGGGCTAAACTAGAAGATGATAACTTGGACTTTAATTTTGACAATAATTAAACTCATTTCCATGACCAAAGCCTTAAGAAAAGGTTGAATTCTAAAATGGTTAGTAATATGCCGTATATCTTGAATTTAACCAGAACTTCATTTTTTCGAAAAGTAAAGACTGCTCCGTTTCAAGAAAATCTTGGAACTCTGGCAAAAATTGGGGTACCTTATGGGCTTTGAGTAGAGGTAGGAAGTGTTGAGAATTTTCTTAACTGGCACAACAAAAAATAAAACAAATTTCAATTCCCACCAACGGTCTTCTTTGTGTTTAGAAAGAAACCGTGATAGAAATTGTACCTTTTGTAGATTATGAAACTCTTTTGCTGATCTTGGAACATGAATAATCACGATCTGTAATTCACATTTGTTCAATTATCCAGTCTCTAATGAAAATCCACACATGAAACAAGAATGAGAGAATTATGATTTTTATTTTCTTGTGCTAACAAGAAAATGAATTATTGTAATGGCTTATCAATATAAGTTCAGGTGAGATTGACTCATCTCTTAAATTAAACAATACCATGTCCAATATTTAATTAACCCAATTAATTAAAATTGGTCTATGAATTAATTAATCCAATTAATTAATTCGAGCATATTAACAAGCAACCAAATTAATTAACTATACAACACTTGTTAATCAATCAATTAATTGATGAATCTCATTCTTTTGGTTCTCATTTTATGTGTAACCCAACAGGTTCTCGATCACGATGCATAACGATGTGAATTATTATTTTGATCTAATCAAAATCGATAAATTTAAATACCCCTTCTAATTTATCACCAGTTCACTTTTGTCGTCCCAAATTGACATCGAACAATGTGTCAGGGCAATACATGTAACGAAAAATGTCACTTGATATGACAAAATCAAATTTGTTCGTTTACCATGAAACTATAATTCTTTCGTCGATATGATCTGATCAATTATGAGACATGGACGCGTGTCAATCTCAATTATGAATACACGTTAGTCAAGGATTTCATTATTAACTCAACTGAATGAAACATAAATCATTAATATCTAAGAGTGGCGAATCATCTATTGATCATTCGCAACCTTTATATGATTATTGACATACACAAATGATGTTGTATTAGCGACCCTTGATAGGGTAATATCCAACATTACCAAAGTATGACTCTCCTCATGTAGGGCACTATGATGACTTCAAGTCATATGACCAATTTCACTATCGAAAGTTAGAGACAAACAAACGATACTTAGATAATTATCCATGTGGAATCTCCCAAACAGGTTTTCAATGTTTTGTTATATAACAAAATACCCATGTGTTTATTTAAAGTCACCACACTTTAGCTTGTGAGATCAGCTACTTACTTTACAAGTAAGAAATGTAATGGTAATGACGATATTCGTATCTTGTTATTACTTATGATCACATATGATTTAAGATTCAGTCATATATAATTTGTATCTCACAATCACAACTCCCTGTGATTAACAAATTATAAATGCTTTAATCTACGAATTTTAATTTAATTTATTAGAACATTAAAATAATTAAATAATAGATCTTGTCATAAATATGCATAAATTATATATTAAAAGTGTTTATGTTTAAGGTTGATTGGATTTATGGCATAATACTTACAGGAAGTGCTACATAAATGAGAAAGCTACCTTGCTGAGACCTGTTGTTGGTGCCATGAAAGGTGTGGCGATCGTGGTGGCTGTCCCAAACGAGGATAATTGCAGCGAGGAAGGTTTGGGAAAGGTGTGGTGGCCGTGACAATGGGCGACGGTGGCTCTGATTTTTTGTTTTGGTGGGAGAAGTAGGGATGAGGTAAAGCAGGAGATGAATGGTTTTTTCTTTTCTTTTTATTTTATTTTAATTATTTTAATTGTTTTATGAGGTTAAATAGCAAAGTTACACATTTACCGTTTCAATTTGGTCAAATGTTTGAGACATTCGTTGATACAAATTGAAGGTTATGATAAAGCCTGCAAAAAAAATTGAAGAGTTAGGGACCATTGTTACAGTTTTCTTTATTTATTTTCAACATAGGAAAACTTAAGGATAATAGTTCTAGAAACAAAAAAAATAGTAACAATTAATTAACACACTTTAACTACAAACTTGACATCATTCCAACTTATCGGTCTCCACACCACGTCCAAATCAAATTATATTTTAAGATGTACACCATCTATATTCAAATTCAGTCGTTTTCTTTAGGGCTGTTTTCACTGTCCTTTCCTGCGACGGCACGGATACAAATGGTAAATCAGTTAAACTTTCAATTTATTAACCGAAAGTTAATTTATTGTTAATTAAAACAGACTCCAAACACAAATAAATTTTAAAAAATCCCAAATTCTGAAGTCACGCGGGAATGAAAATTGTTTGTCCACGCCGTGATATTCGCGCTTGTAAACAATCAAAGCGTGTGGGTCCACTCTCACGCTTTCGGCTTAGTGGATTAAAAAATGTCTGGGGCCAGAATAGGATGAATAGTTCACATTTCGAAAGTTAGAATATTTTTTTGGTATTGATTTAAATCAGATTTCAATTTAATTAAAAATCAAATAATTAATATTAACTACATATTTTATGAATCTCACAATTTTTTAATCACACGTTTCAAAATTTTACCAAAATTCTAATTTTAATCCCCGTCAAGAGGCTAAATATAATATTATGTTAAAAAAAGAAGCAAAGTGTAATTATTGTTTTGGATAAAAAATAAAATGTCAAAGCTATAAAATGAAAAATATTATGTTCTCTATTACGTGTTAAAATATTAGTTCGGGTGAAAGTTTGCAAAGAGTAATGCTACATGAATAGGGTTATCGACATATTTTATTTCTAGGGAACACATGTCAAATTTTGATTGGACAATTTTATTTTTTAAAAAGAGACAGACAAGTACTAATAACACAACACTCGTCAACTTCCATATTTACTAACCCCGTCCAAGCAGCATTACACAGTTTGTAAATTAATATCTTCACAAAGAAATCGTATAGTATATTTAAATTTAATAATTTAACCTCTATGGATATGTTCTCTTTCTACATTTAGTCCATGTTTGACCCCAATTAACATTCATTTTTTTTCTCAAGTTCATTTTTGATCACACATTTTATAGAATCCCGATTTTATCAACTTTTCAATTGTGTATTTCATTAATTTTTTATCGAAATTTACTAAACAATCTATTTTTTATACAAACCGAACATGGGCTTAGTGTTGACTTAGTGGATTAAAACTATTTGATTTTAATTAGTTTGATTGTTGCATAAATTACCCTAAGTCCCACAAATAACATGATGGTTTCAATTTTAGGACCATAGAATGAGAGTAGCATCCAAAGCTTCGACAACAATTTGTTTTCGAGGTCGGGAACACTATCACCCTGTCTAGGCCCCATTAAAATGTATTTTTGAGAAAATATGTATTTTAAAATAGTGATTTTTTGAAAGATGTGTGGTTAGAAAATGATAAAATATTTTCATTTACATGTAATATTATTTTATTCGATAATGTATGGTTAAAAGAAGAAAGAGAAAGATACATTTTTAGATATAATGAAGCTCGAACATGCGGTATATTTTAGAATAGTTATGTTGTTTTCCAAATGTGGAAGGCCAACAACCTAAAGCTATGGATAAAACTTTTACCAAAGCTAATGTTCATTCCAACATTATGTTTTTTGTTTCACGTAAAATTGTGAAATGAAGCGAAGTAAAAGATAAAGTTGGAGTTTTTTAAGAACTCGAAAATGAAGAATTTGGCACTAATGCACATTACAATCACTTTCATTGAGGCGTTGTTTGCCTCCACTATCCAACTATACTCGTGATGCACATGAAAACACAAATACTATAACATGATACGAAATCAATATATTAATTGCTTCGTGCATAGACGAAGACAGTCAGAACATAAAAGAAAGATGTAGTCACATGCTAGATGTTTATATTATGCGCAAAATGACAGAATACAATAAAATTTCATTTCGTCTTCTAATGTAATATTATATTCTTTTGACAAAAAAAATCAATTTTCCCTAAATTCATTTTCAATTACACGTTATTTCAACTAAATAATTTTGCACGTGAACTTATAATCTTCTATAATACGCTAGTTATTGACTCGTATATGAAACAAAACAACTATCGTGGAGGCCAAGACATATTTACAAACAATCTCAAACACCACTGAATTGCAGTTTCTAGAAAATGACTTTAATATTATATTTCACTAATTTTTAGAGCGGCTTCATTTAGATGGTTGCAAAATTCTATTTTGGCACAATTGTGAAATTTCCTTACCACTCTTCTTGTCTTGCGTTGAAAAATCGAAGTGTGACCTTAAGAAACTGACTAGTAATTATTTTAAGCGACTTCTTCTAAGACGGTTTGAATTATTTACCTTTTTTTTTTTAATGTATAATATTTAAACATTATTTCTCTGAAACTAATTATTTACTTTATTGTCGAAATGAATAACTCGTGTATTTTTTTATTTGAAAAAAGTTTATATGTTTTAAAATTTATCTACATGCTCATAAGTAAAAAAATCTTAAGCTTGGCCAAACATTATTCCATGTCTCATTCTCACCTAATTCTATCACTCTTGTGTATAAAGGAAAAAAAGAACAATAACGGGTGCTTAATTGACCCGATCCACTTAAAACCCAAAGAGTCCATTAAAAGGATTTGAATTAGATGTCGGGTCAGAATCAAACTTTTTGAAATTAGGTAATGCTCTGTAATTTTTGACATGGACTTTGGTTGACTTTTCATAAGCAAATTGGTGGTTAATTAATAATTGACTATTCTATTCTATTTTACATTTTTTTTTTTTTTTGGAAATTGGGAGAAAAATATTTGTAAAATTCTTAATGATAAGTCACAATCATGATGTACTAGGTTGAGAAAATAAAACATCTAGTCCTAAGAAAAGGTCCTTTCAACTTTTTCAAGCGCTTGAAAATATTAGTTCAAACGAGGCATCGTCATTATAGACAATATTTTTTCGACATGCCATCGATATTTGCAATTTATGAATTGTGAGGTGGATTGCATGAACATACTAATTAGGTGATAAATTAAATTATGGGGTGGTTTGACAAAACTTTTTGATAATTTTTTTTTATAAAATTTGATAAATTTTAATATAACGTATGATCAAAAAAATGATAAAAATTATGGATCCAATAAGATATGTGATTAAATTAAAGTTTAATCAATTATGAAGTCGATAAGATTTTGCCCAAGTTGTCGTACAAACAATATTTACTCCTAATGTACCATATCAAATTAAAAGTTTTAATTACTGCGTTTATTTGGTTCACTCATTTATTGTGTTCAATCATTATCACGCGTTGGAAATAATTGTGTGGCAAACAATGATTTAATGTGAAATTTTCCTTTTTCCAGTTCTACATTGCAATTTCAATTTTGAATGAAATTTACGTCGAAATTTGTGAATTGAATACAATATCCATTGCATTATCGACAAATAGAGTATTTTCATAAATGCGTTGTTGATCTTGAAATTTATTTTGTCAAATACCAAGCATGATTGCAATATATTCAAACTTATAGCGAAAATAAGATGTCGTTCAAAGCTCTCGAATGGATACAAATAAAATAATTGGTGATGACTAGTAATCTTAGCGGTGATTCAAAATTGCTCTTTTTTCGGGGAAAACAAAGAATAAAATCTCATCCCTCCAAATATATATCTTTGGATGAAAAAAGTAAGATTGAGAATTATGAATAGCTGAAATAGTATAAAGCAGTGGTAAACTAGAAGAAAAGTCAAAGGCGGCATAAGCAAGCGCGATAATCAAATTGGGAAAAGACTTATTCTTTGGAGTTCAGAGGAATAAAGCCTCGTCCTAGTAGCTAGATCAAGATTCGTATCTCGATCCGGGGAAAAAGCTTATTGGACGCAATGTAAAAAGTGAGAGCGCCTACATATAACGAAGGTGTGCAATTTATTAAAGAAAGTGGACGGTCTAACAGATAAAGAAAACCCTAACTTGCTTTATTGCTCAGCCCTTGTTTAGCATTGAAATCAAATTTTGGGATAAATATATTTTGAAATAGTGATCTTTTTGAATAATGTGCGATTAAAAAAAGAAAAAAAATTTAAATTTACATGTAATATCATTTTATTAGAGAATGTGTAGTTAAAAATAAGAGATGAAAAAAATACATTTTGAATAAAATAGAGCCAAACATGGGCTAAATATTGAGAAATACTATTTTGTTATATTATATTAACATAATCAAGCCTCGATTTGAGTCTCAATTTTAAGAATATATTTTGTAAAAAATAATAATAATAACAATAATTATTTTTTAACAACGTGTAGTTAAAAAGCATGATTTTTTTTCCGGTTAAGTGCATAACTATTTTATTGAGAAAAATATGTCTTTGAATATGAATTCGCGAAAAAAAATAAATTTTAAAGTACGAAGCCTAAATATGGGCATAGTAAAAGTTATTTATCTATAGCGTAAAAAGTTATTTTGTAGCAAATAACCCATACGTTGAAACATTTTTTCTACTCAGTTGTTTGGTTAGAGCATAACTTGCACTTTTCCCTTTTTTGTGATGAATTTTTTTTTTCAGATAAAATTATTAGAAATATAAAGATTCATTTTACTTTTTGTCCAAATCAGTTTTTTAGTAAATTTTGAAAAGTGGTTGAAATATGTGATTTAAAAGTTGTAGATTTTATTAAAATATATGATTAAAATTAATTGTTGACTATGATTTAGATTTAATTTTGACCTTAATTTTCAATAAACAATGGCTTTATTTTCCAGTCACCATTCTCTCTCTTTTTTCAAAAAAATAAAATAAAATAAAAAATGTACTACCTTCGCATTCCCATAAACTTTAAATTCTGATAAAAAATCGAATAATGCTATTTATCTAGGAAGGAATGGTTATCAATTTATATACCTTATCATTTGAATCACATCACAAGATAAATGACATTGGTCTTATGAATTTATCAACTCGGGAATCCACACAGTATGAACAATTTTTTTTTCACACAATTGATAAGTTATGCAATAACCTATCTTATAAAGGATTAGTTGATGATATTTTTTATAATCTTATCGGATCTCGATAAATGTTTATGATATACATGATTGAAAAGTCGATAAAAGTTATGCTTTCCAATAACATGAAAATTTTATTAAAATAAGCACAAAGTATCTATTTGTTTAGTTGAGTTTAAGTGACATTAAAATCATATTTTTAGTAGATTTTAATAAAAATTGATGAAATATATGATTAAAAAGTTATGAATCCCTTAAAATATATTATTTAAATTAATTATTAACTTTAATTTAAATTAAAATTTTCATCAAATAGGGGCTAAATTATATAAATAAGGTTAGACATGGTCAACGGCCGGTTTTGATATTTCCTTTCATCCACTAAATCAATTAATCCCTAATCTCCGAATAGAAAAAGACCAAAAATCCAATTAAATAAATTTAAAAAAAGATGAAGGTCTTCACGTTGGGGTCATCGATCCTGATGTGACACGTGGCATAATCATGGTCGTGGATCCCACGCTGACATGGCATATTAAGGATCTCTAACTCAGGGTTTAGGCATAACACAAACACACATTTAGAGAGAGAGAGAGATATAAAGATATAGAGCGAGAAACAAGGCGCGGAGAGGCGCCGTCTGAAAACAGGAGAGAGCGCTGCTGCTGCGAAATTCTTCTCTATTTCCCTCTCGATATACGTGTATCTATATATATATATTATATACATACACTCGCATTTTCTAGGCCAACATATTTAGAATCTAATTAAGGAAAATTAGTGGAAAAATATTTAAATTCATAATTTTTAAGCCCGAAAAATCGACAAACAGAAAGAAATTAGCTGCATATCAGATCAAGAGAGGAAATAAATCCATATCGATAATTTTCGAATATCAATATATATACACGCACATACAAGTAAACATACATATATACATATATATATATATATATATATATATACGCGTGTGTATATATATTTTCAGATCTTGCTCCTCTTCTTCGCTATTTCCACTCCGATCGATAACTTCCGTTTGTTTTTGTTACTTGTCTTGATTTTTTGCTAAGATTTTTTTATTTTCGTGAAAATAATTATATATTTTGAGTAGGAAAAGGGAAATTGGGGAAATGAGCTGGGGGATCCTTCTAGGGTAGTCTAGAAGCATTTGGATTTGGATCTGATAGCTGAAGGGGAGAAAATTGTGGTCGTTTTGGTTGTTGGATGAGAGACCGTTTATGTTTTCTTTTATATACATGTATTCATTTTAGTTAAGATTTGTATACGTACATGTTTGCGAATTCAAGCGGAAGGAAAACGATGAAATGGGTATCACTCCTTAAAGATTTCAAGGAAAAGGTTGGGCTTTCACAGTCTCCGTCAGCTTCGTCGTCTCCTTCACCATCACCGTTCAAAGATGTCAATGACGGTAGCAGCAACACCCAATCATGCAGCCAAGATTACACACCATCATCTTCAAGGTTCGTCTTTTTGTTGAAAATATGCTGCTTTGTTCACTATCCTTTGGCCTATTTTTTAAGATTAATCGATGTATGCAAAATATTGGCCTTAGTATTGATTTTGCTGTTGGATAAGAAGAATTTGGAAGTCAACTGTCGGGTGATGTGGTCAGTAGTGAATATTTAGTTGCCAGAAAGGGCAATGGATATTACTTTTAGTTTTGGTTGGATAATGATAGGAGATGGCAGTTTGATGCTAGGATTGTTTGTTAAACTGCTCCTGGATGGTGTCAATTCAATATAAGAAGAAAAGCTTTTTCTCAAGGAGAATTCTTTTGTTTTATTATTGATTGTTTATGTTAAGGTAGAAGTACAGGCCCTAGGCTACTCTCTGGAATATGCTGATTATTGATCACAGAACCTGTTATAGACTAAAGGGTTGTTTGACAAAGCATTTGATAAAAAATTTAGAAGATTTTGATAAAAGTCGATATAATGTGTGGTTAAAATTGCAGTTTCAACAATTGAAAAGTTCATATAATTTTATCAATGCTTCAAATTAATAGATTTTGATAAAAGTTGATTTAATGTGCGGCTAAAATTGAAGTTTCAACAGTTGAAAAGTTTATAAAATTTTATCAAAGCTTTATCAAACAAGCACTTAAGATGAACTTTGAAAAAGATTGGCATAATGCTGACTAGTTATCTACCCACAGGCCTGTAAAATTGGTGAAAGGGGCTGTTATGCTAGAAATGTAAAGGCTGGTTATTGGTATCTGCGGCATTTTCTTACTATGCTGGAACGATTATCTTGTTAAGTATTAAATTATATTGTGTAGCGTTTCAGTACAAAATCATAACTACCTCACCATTTTCTTTTAATTGTTCAAAGGGGTACATTATTATTATTATTATTTTTTTAAATCTCCTACTGCACAAAGTTGGAATGTGGATCTGCAAAACTGTGCAGATCTCAGTATAGGACTGAAAAACTTTTAGGCCACTATAGATGCAGCTGACGTTGAAACTGAAGGTACTGATTGATGCTCACTGTGAGAGGTGTGGAATGAATGTGGCAATATGAAAGCAAGACTCATGATCAGACACGTCAATGATGTAGTAGCTCATAACATAGCAAATAAAATATTCAAATAGATTTCCTAATTTTTTATAGATCAAATTATATTTGCTTACCTTCTCAAATTGGGCATTTTATGAGCTGCTGTGCATGTTCTCTCCTGTTTAGGTATTAACTATTAAGCTTGTTCGGAAAATGTTGTGTGAAGCTAGGTGTTTGGTCAGCAAGCTAATGCTTAATCAGGAAGTGGCCATAATGCTGTTATCTAATTACCTTTTAATGTTCAACAGTCAAATTTGAACTTGGTCTTTAACAGTGATTTGAATATGCATCGTCTTTAACAGTGATTTGAATATGCATCATATGTTGTGGCATTGTTGCCTAGTTTGAGTAGATGGATATAATTTTATAATTGAGTAGAAGTTGTTTTGGTGAAACAAGTATGTTAGGATGTGAATAAGAATACAGGAAATCATGGGATTGAATCCTGATAAATTGATGAAACCGGAATATTCTAATCTTTTTGATGGGCTTTAATTAATATTACAAAGATTGACATTTAAGATAGAACAATATGTTTGGCTTAATTGTAAAATTGGATTTTAATTCTTGCTGGAATTCCTAGGGAGAGTTCTAAATTTAATTTCCAATGGTTGAATAGTGAGTTAGTTTACATTATAGGGGTTTTAGAGTTGTGCAGAGGTTGACAAGTTAAAATAGTCTAGTTAACCAGTTGACCGTGTTTATTACTCAGCAGAATGTGGCGAAATTGATAACAATTAGCCAGTGAAAGAGAAGATGAAACTTTGTATAATGAAAGAGCCCGTTTCTCTAATGAGAGTGGGGTGTTTTGAGGTGTGAAACAGGAGCGAAATAGTATCAATTTTGGGGTTTGAATAAGATGACTTATTCATTTTATTTTTCGGTCGAAAGATGTTTAGATTGAGAGGTGCTAAGCTTTTCGTAACCTCGGTGTGCATTTCCACAATACTTGTTTTTCTAATTACTAACTCATGTTGGTCCCAGTGCCGAGGTGATTTGCCCAGTAGTTGGTCAATGGTGATGTTGGCAATCAAAATTATTTCATTGTTAAAATAAAATAATTATTTGATTTTTCTTATGAAATTCTCTCTCTCTCTCCATTGTTTCCTTTTTTCAACATCTGTTTTGGCAACAGTGTATCGACCAAATATAACCCGGCGAAGTGGATAAATTTATTTTTGTCCTGTTAGGTTGGTTTTTTAGTTCACCTCTATCAAATCCAAATCATACATTTTTTGACACAAAGTCTTTGATGACATGTCAATATTGGTCATCTTCTTTGGCGATTCTATCAATGGTTTTGTGATGGCCACACTGGGAGTCCTAGATTAGATCAGTTTGCACAATTGCTTTTTTAAATCATAATTATGTATAATCCGTTGAAAAATTGTGGCATATGTACCTTATTGATTTCATCTTGCTTTTTGGCTCGACTTACTCTGGATTTGAATGGAAAATTGCTATTATTTTAGTTGTGCTAATACAGGTGCGTCATCTAGATTTTAACATATAGTGTTACCATTTTTACTTTGCGAACAGAGACAGACATGAACTGGAATTGGATTTCAAGAGATATTGGGAAGAGTTCCGTTCATCTAGTTCTGAAAAGGTACTCACGGATGCATTAAATAGTAGGCTACTTTTATGATCATCATTATTTTTACGATTGTGCTACATATACATCACAACTTACATATTTGTTTTCCAATAGATAATTTGTATTGGATCACAATCTCATCAACCAAATAAATAAAATTTCCCCACTTTCTTTTTGACATAAAAGATGACGTAAATAGTGATGTACGACAAGCATTTTTCTTATTTTTAACCCCCACTCGGCCAGAGATATATCAGAAAAAACTCTTAAGTCTGACTTCTTTTCCGTGTCCATGCAGGAGAAGGAAAAGGCCTTGAATTGGACTGTAGATATATTCTGTAGATTAGTGAAACAGCACAAAAATGTAGCTCAGCTAATTACCATGTACGGGAGAAATTTTCCTTCTCGTTTTTGTCCCATAATATATTTTCTATAAATGTATTTCATTTCTGTCTTCCATAATTGGTATGTTTAACTTGAGATTTCATTTGTCTTTCACAATTGGTTTTGTACGAGGATCACTGTAGTTGTGCTTTCTTTTGATGAACAATGTGCGCCCCATCTAGAAAACCTAACTAGTATTTCTTTACAGATACAAGAATTTACAACCTTTTCTTACATATGTATTTTTGGATAAACTAACTTATAAACAACTCTATGTTTATTAATAGTTGCACATGAGAAGAGTGAAATTGTCAATGAAGGAAAAGATATTTGGCGTGTTATATACAATTAAGCAATGGAACACTTTCTCCTCCCAAAGTTTGATGATATATGTTTTAATATTTTGGATGAATATTAAGTATACTATTTGATATATTTAGTAAATTACCAACTCATTAGTTTTACCAGTTTCTTTATTTGACAATGGCTTAGGCAGTCTTTATTAGATCATATTGGTGCTAAATTATTTATAAATAATTTCGTTAGTTAATTATTCTATACTTATTTATATAAGGTAATACAAATTTGCTATTAGAACATAATTAAATGATAAATTTTTTATATTAAGTTTTTTTCGACTTAATAAATCAATTAACCATTTTTTTCCGAATGAAATCATTTCATGTTATTAAATAAATTTTTTGTAGTTAAGTCAATTAGAACCGAGACAAATTAGTATCCAATTTAAAATAATTCTCTTAATATATTTGTAGTGTTTTAAATTATTAGAGGTATTCGAGTTATTCACCATCAAAAAAGTTACGTATTTGGACAGTCATACACTGTTACTATCACAATAAGTAACTCTTTTTTTCATGTATAATGTAACCTGTAAGATACATGTCAACTTTTTTAAGTTCATCCTTAAATTCTTTACATTGGAATTCTTGCTTTCATGGTGAAATAGATAGGTTAATTTCTTAACTATCATTTTGCAGGTTAGTGGAGACGCACATATTTTCTTTTGTAGTGGGAAGAGCATTTGTAACCGATATTGAAAAGTTGAAACTTAGCAGTAAAACAAGATCTTTGGAAGTTGAGAGAGTTTTAAACTTTTTCTCTACACTCACAAAGGTTTTTCCTTGGATTATATGCAAAAAAATTCTCCGTTTCTATTTGTTGTTCAATCTTGTTTGTTGTGCTGTTAAACTACTCTCTCTCTCTCTAATTCTGAGCAGGATGGCATCAGGCCGGGAGCAAATTTATTACATGCAGTTGAAGTCCTTGTATCTGGGGTATGTAAATTGAATGTACCAAGATATGATCTTCTGTTATTTTTATCCTTTTGCTTTACACATTAATTTATGTTTCAGTTTCCATATAGCACGATAACTTAAATTCACTCATTGCTGTGATGCCTACTCTCCGTCCCAGTTTCTGTAATTTGGCTTGAATGGGATTCCATCTTACAGTCTTCTCCGTTCTCTCTTTCTTCATAATAAAAAAGGAATTGTAAATTTTAGGGAAGTGATTTCGCCCTTTGATATATCAAAAAAGTGTCAGGGATTTATGAATATTCTAAAAGTAAAATTAGCACATCCATTCCCAGGATTGACAAGTATAATGTTTTTCAGTATTATATATGAAACTAATTTATTGTTATATCCTATGTGCATTTGCAAACTTAATAGTATGTAATGTCTCTGTTGAACATGAGAATCTGTGGTGGATAACGGTAAGTGATTTATTGACATCTCTTACTGAAAACAATCATGCTACACAAACAGATTTAATGGCTGGGATTAAAAACAGGGGGACACGTGGCGCAATATCATTGGACAATTTGAAAAAAAAAAACCTTATCCACACAGGTGATGCAGTCCACAACCCTGTTTTCAATCCCAGTTTGAGTAGCATTATTGCGTAAAATGGACATAAATGTTGAAGACACTGAATATTTTCAGTTATATGGACACATTGTATTTCGGTATAGCTCACAAGTTACTTACATGTCTACAGCCTATCGACAAACAACCTTTCCTTGACTCTGGGATCTTATGCTGTCTCATCCATGTCCTAAATGCTCTTCTTGCTCCTGACGTGGGCAATCAGAGACTACAGATAAACAATGATGAGGAGCTTATACTAGCAGAAGAAAAGCATGGTGAAGAGACTAGAGCTGCACGGCAGCTTGAGGTGGTTGTTTTACTAGTGAAGATACCATGTTCCAACTGAAATGCTAGTTTATTCTGTTATTTTTCTCTCTTTTGGAATGTAGTTTATTCTAGTATTTCTGTATGTAAATTTTCCATTACATGATTGCTTTGTGGCGTGTTTAATTATTTGCTTTATTGCTCATTGCAATGTTCAGTGGATGTCCTTGTTTTCTTGTTGTAGAGTTTAGGTCATGTTGTGGCATGATTGTCTATAACTCGATTTTTCCTTTTCCTTTTCCTTTTATTTTTTGCTTTCATGTCCAGATAGCTGTTGCTTCCGTAGATTGGCTTTGTCAGATTGTAAAGTCACTGCACAAACAGAGCTATAATATAGCTGTAAATGTAATGGATCTTGTCATTAAATACTTGATTATGAGTTTCCATGAAGTTGAAGAAATGCCTATTTTGTTACAAAGAAAAGTGTTTTGAGTAATTATCATGCTGCTTGATGTGAATTCTCATTAGGGAGTGTTACTAGTTATTTATTTACTTTGCTTATTCTTAGAGCTCTAGTTTCTGGAAATTGATACGTGTAACCTGTATAATTGAAATTTAACTGATTCTTCCTCTCTGCGATCTGTTTTTACTCAGTTGATGTTGACAGACAAGGCGAATGTTGCAATTTCAATTTGTATTAATGCTCAGAGAGTTTGATCAAGTACTCAATTAGCACTTTGTTCATCTGCTATTTTTGGGCTTTTCTTTCTTCTTTCCCTTTCTCGGGGGTCGGTGTTTTCTTGACCTGATATTTTATCGCAGTTCAGCACTTGAAGAATATTCCATGCTTTCTTCTTTTCTCTTCTCACGAGACATAACATATTCCTAACCTTGTCATCAAATTTTACATTTGAAAGCATATCAGCATTCGCAGGGTAACAAGTATGTGTAACATTGTTCTAGTAAGTTCACACGTTTTTGGCTTTAAGTTCCTCATAATCTGTCTTTGATTTTATTATCTTAGTTAATAAATGCGTTATATTACCTTTACGAATCTCCAAGTGAAAAGTAGCTTCTTAGATGCTGCTCAAAATGGGTTCCAACATCACTCATAACTTTAGTTCTGAGAACTTCACTATTGTTGTATTCAATTTTGCATGGAGAGTATTGCTGTACACATCTTCAAATTATTGGTTTGCAGAGTAGGATGTCTCTGACAACAATTTTTCTTACAGCTATTTTACATTTTGTAGGTAGAGGGAAGTGTTGTACATATCATGAAAGCATTGGCGAACCATCCTTCAGCTGCTCAAAGTCTCATAGAGGATAATTCACTCCAGTTACTCTTTCAAATGGTTGCCAATGGTTCTTTAGTAGTGTTTTCCCACTATAAGGATGGTCTTGTTCCTTTACATAACATTCAACTTCACAGGCATGCTAAGCAGGTAGCATCGAATTTCATCATCCACTACTGAGTCAGTTTTGAAAATATTGTTTGAGCAATTAAATTCGCAAGATTGAAATGTTCCTATTTTTCCTGATTGGTGAAATGATGATTTTATATGATTTTTGTTCCAGATACTTGGTCTTCTTTTAGTCAATGACAATGGCAGCACAGCCAAGTATATACGCAAGCACCACCTGGTATATGATCATTTTTCTGTTAATCAAATGGTTTAGGTTTAAATCACTTGGGAATAGAAAACAGAACTCTTAGATTATCTTCTTGTATTTTTCCTCTTGTTGATGTCTCCCTTCTATTAACTGATAACATCATCATGAAAGGTGCAAAAGTTATTCCTCTGTTTTTAATTTTAGCATATGCTTATATTTACCAATTAGTAACTTTGTTTTTATATTGCTTTTCTGAAGCCAATTTACTCATAAGTGAACCATGTCATGGGAGTCTGGGGCTTGGATATGTGACTTACAACAATGTCTTAGATGTCACTAGGATACCTGGTTAGTTTTATGGTGTGATAAAACGTTTCACTTTTAGGATGTTGAAGGCAGTCCTATGAACTTTTGTAGAGAAACTAACGAGATTGTAGACATACTTGTAACCTTCTTTCGAGGATTACCAGTGAAAGCACTGTATTTTTGTCCAAAAGGGGAATGGTTTACTTCATATTACACAAGCTGTGTATATAGAGAATAATTTTATTTTTCTTATCTCTTAGACTTGTTTGATCGAACCATCTCACTTAATTAGAAAGTATTAACATCTTGGAAAACAAAGTGGTGAATGTTTAAGGTCTAAGAGACGTACAACCTCGACTTATTTACATACTTGAGGGTAGTCGCCTGAATAATTCACATTAAACGCTAAAATGTCCCTACTACAAGATATATCTAATTAAAGATGGCTTTCATTCTTCCTTTCCAAGTAGTTCCCTAATTTCTTGAAATCCCTACACAGCAATTCACATTGAATTTTAGTTGCTTTTGTATTTTAAGTACTACTCTCCCCGTCTCCCTCCAATGCTAGAATTTGACAATGATTTTTTATGCTCGTCTGTATGCCAGATAAAAGTATTACTAATCGCCGTGAAGGATTTCAGACCTGATTGTGGGGATCCTGCCTACACAATGGGCATTGTCGACTTGCTTCTTGAATGCGTTGAATTGTCATATAGGCCAGGTAAAATGCCTTAATATCGGCCAGGAACTAGAGTAGAAAGTTCTAGCTAGATTCATATTTCCTTTTGCAACTGAAACGCTCTATTTTAGAGATTCCATAAAAAACATATATTTGCAACCTAGCTTCTATTTTGATGCCATAAGTTGGCTTACGCCTATGTCAGTTGGATTCCATACTTTAGGAAAGAGAGAAGATGAATAACAAAATAATCAATGCCTCTCCAAAGGAGGACAAAGCCACTTTGCCACCCATTGCTCAAATTCCTCAAATTAAACTCCTTTTGTGAACGATTTAGGTAACACGAATTTGTTATTCATTTATTGTTAATTTGTATTACCGAGAGCAATAACAAAAGCCAACAGGGAATTTAGAAAATTGAAAGCAAGTACGCAGAATTTAGAGCGGATCACTCTCAATCCGAGAGCTATGTCCACTTGCCGCTGCCCGATTTCACTACAATGATGGAGATTTACAATTTGTTTTCTGATCTCATGCCTCTTAGTTATGTTCTCTCTACACCATAAAAAGAAGCTCTTCCTAATACTCCTTATGATAGGAGGAAATACTAGGGCGACCTAATACATTCAAACTTTTCCCAAGGTATCCCCTATGTTAGGTCGAATCCCAGTCGAGAAGGAAAGTGTGAGTGTAATTAGACCCCACACATCCAACAGAATTCTCATGCATTCAATGAATTAAGAATTCACTCTCTTTTTACAATTTATTTTTATACTGGTTTTAGACAATTTGCTTTTTACATGTAGAGGCTGGTGGTACAAGACTCAGGGAGGATATTCACAATGCTCATGGCTATCAATTCCTGGTCCAGTTTGCTTTAGTTCTCTCCAAGAATCAATATGGTCCAACTTTTTACTCCAAGCCGCTTTCTGAACAAGACTCCAATTCAGAGAACTTGCATACGGCACATGAGATAGAGAGGAAGGATTCAATCAAAGGAGGGAACCATTCACCACAAAATCTCCTCTCTCCTACACTTTCTAGACTGCTTGATGTCATTGTTAACTTCGCTCAAACAGGTTCTTCTGATGTTTCATCTGGACTAAAAACTTCAAATGTTTCTCAGTCAAGGCCTAGTGGGCATGGGAGAAGTAGTACATCATCATCTGACCGGATAACTGATGAATTTTGGGAGAAAGATACTGACAAAGTCAAAGATTTAGAGGCTGTTCAGATGTTACAGGACATTTTAATCAAAGCTGAAAGTAGGGAACTGCAGGCAGAAGTACTGAATAGAATGTTCAAAATATTCTCTAGTCATCTTGAAAACTACAAATTGTGTCAGCAGCTGCGCACAGTACCCCTATTGATCCTCAACATGGCTGGCTTCCCTCCATCTCTACAAGAGATAATCTTGAAAATTCTTGAATATGCAGTGACCGTTGTGAATATCATCCCTGAACAAGAGTTGCTTTCACTTGGCTGCTTATTACAGCAACCAATAACCTGTGAATTAAAGCACACGATTTTGTCATTCTTTGTTAAACTTTTGTCATTTGATCAACAATACAAGAAAATCCTAAGGGAAGTTGGAGTACTTGAGGTTTTGTTAGATGATCTAAAGCAGCACAAGTTTCTGTTGGGTCCAGAGCATCTTAATAGTGATCCTGCTCCGTTGGAGAGAGAAGCTAGCTCAAGCAGCTTCAAGATACATTTGGACAGTAAGGATGCAATTCTTTCCTCACCAAAAATCTTAGAAACTGGTTCTGGGAAATTTCCCCTTTTTGGAGCAGAGGGCACAATTGCAGTTGCATGGGATGCTTTAGTATTCTTATTGAAGAAGGCAGAGGCTAACCAATCATTATTTCGTTCTGCTAATGGTGTGTCTATCATCCTTCCATTTTTGGTATCGGATATTCATCGTCCAGGTGTCCTACGGGCATTATCATGTTTGATCATTGAGGATGCCAGACAGGTCTACAACATTCTTTATTTCTTTCCGTTTCTTGCATTTTTGCTTGTGCCTTAAATTTCTTTACTGAAACCGTGTACCCTCCGCCTTGATGTAGCTTTAAGAACCGCTACTCTCAATCCTTTTCAATTTTTCAAGTTTTGATATAACTTTTGTTTTTTATTTTTTTTTGGGTTCTGGTTGAATTTGAAATACTATCGAACTTGACCTGATATCTAGAATGTAATCTTGATTGCAATTTTGTCGTCCTGCCTAACCTGATTATACGAGGCACATCTTTGACATCCCAGCTTTTCTATTAGGTTATCATTTTTACCATGACTTTTCACATACTCCCCAGATTTTGATGCAATTGCTAGTCATCTTTTCCTTTTCTCGAGTTCTGAATGTTCCATGTGAAAATGAATTTATCTGTATCAGACATGACTAATTTACGGATGTGTATCTTGCACCTCTAACCTCAGCTAGTTAGTTATATTAATATATTTGTTTGAACATATATATTTGTCCCTTGCTTTTAGATTCAGTGATGATATGCCACTATATTTTTTGATGGATTTAACTTAACCCCTTCTTTAATAGCCCTTGTCCAAACTTTATCGCTCAACTTGTAATTCATTTTTTCTTTTGAAAAATGTGCTTTTGTTATCACAGGCTCATAGCTGTGCAAGAAAGTGTTAGATACACTATTGAAGCATTTAAATCTTGAAATGTGAACATGGTCAATGGTTTTTTGTATTTGTGCATAATATTGTACTTGACAAGTATTTGTTTTCTTGTAACAATGTTTCCTTTTAGAAGAATAATAAAAGAAGGCTTTGACGTTAAGAGTGTGAATGGTTGATCAATTCTTCTCCCTCATTTTTCTTCTGCATGGAGGTTTAAGTGCTTAGATGAAGTGAATATGCAGCTTTGTAATGTGATATGACATTGGTTCTTTTTGTCGATAATTGCAAATTTGTAGATCAGCGTCATCCCTGTGGGGTTCAGCTTCTATTCATGCATTGGTTTCTCATCACATTATCATTTTGTGTGTGTGATCTATTACAAATATGTTTGCTACTTTATTGAATTGTGATTTTGAAAGTAACAACCATAATGTTTCTTAAATTGCTTTGAATATACGAGTATTACAATTATCCCTATTTCTTTTTTCATCAGGCTCATCCAGAAGAATTGGGATCATTGGTAGAAATTCTAAAAAGTGGGATGGTTACAAGTTCTTCTGGATCTCAGTACCGACTTCAAGATGATGCTAAATGTGATACTTTTGGAGCCTTATGGCGCATTCTAGGATCTAATAGTTCAGCTCAGAGGGTCTTTGGTGAAGCAACTGGCTTTTCTCTTCTACTAACCTCCCTCCATTGTTTTCAGAGTGATGGAGAACAGAAAAATCAATCTTCTATAATTGTACGCATTAAGATATTTACATATTTGTTGCGTGTAATGACGGCAGGGGTTTGTGCCAGTGTTGTTAACAGGACAAAGTTGCATACTATCATATCTTCCCAAACCTTTTATGATCTTCTCTCCGATTCTGGTTTGATTTGTGTTGAATGTGAAAGACAAGTCATACAATTGCTGCTGGAACTTGCTTTAGAAATGGTAATTCCACCATTCCTCACATCAGACCCGGCTACAGTATCAGATTCTGAAAATGAATCAGCTATTTTTCTTCTTATCACACCTGCGGGTTCTTTCATTCCTGATAGAGAACGGGTTTACAATGCTGCTGCTGTGAGAGTGCTCATACGTGCTTTATTGCTATTTACTCCAAAGGTGCAATTAGAATTGCTTAACCTTATCGAAAAGCTTGCTCGTGCTAGCTCCTTCAATCAGGAAAACCTTACATCTGTAGGTGCGAATCTGCAAATTTAGTTTCTTTTGTTTTTTTCTAATATCAACAGCATCTTGAGGAACTTTTACTTGATCTTTTTAGGTTGTGTGGAACTTTTACTGGAGACAGTACGCCCCTTCATGTCAAGCTCTTCACCACTGGTATCTCATATATTGAAGATTGTGGAAATTCTTGGGGCATATAGGTAACAATGGCTTCTTGTCTGATACATTTTTTCAGGACTAGAATTCATTTTACTGCTTAACGTTAACAGTAATTGTATTGATATGAATTATATATCTATTTTGATAACAGGTTGTCAGTATCAGAACTTAGAATTCTAGTAAGGTATATTTTGCAAAACAGACTTGTGAGTTCTGGCCATTCTCTTGTTGAAATGATGGAAAGGTTGATGCTTTCGGAGGATAAGGTTTCAGAAGATGTTTCTCTAGCACCCTTTGTAGAGTTTGACATGAGCAAGATTGGCCATGCTTCTATTCAAGTGCCATTAGGGGAAAGATCATGGCCTCCTGTTGCTGGTTATTCCTTTGTTTGTTGGTTTCAGTATCGAAATCTCTTAAAATCACAGTTAAGGGATACAGACGTTTCCAAAGCTGGAATTTCCAGAAGGCATAGTATAACAAGTGGACAGCAACATGGAGCGAAGTTTCTTCGAATATTCTCTGTCGGGGCAGTGGACAATGGAAGCACCTTTTATGCTGAACTTCGTCTTCAGGAGGATGGTGTTCTAACCCTTGCAACGAGCAACTCTTCATCCTTGTCTTTTTCTGGGTTTGATATGGAAGAAGGTAGGTGGTATCACCTTGCAGTCGTGCACAGCAAACCAAATGCTTTGGCAGGACTGTTTCAAGCTAGCGTTGCTTATATATATTTGAATGGAAAGCTAAGACACACTGGGAAACTTGGATATTCTCCCTCTCCAGCAGGGAAGTCTCTACATGTGACTATTGGGACACCGGTTACTTGTGCAAGGATTAGTGATTTGTCATGGAAGCTCAGATCTTGTTATCTTTTCGAAGAGGTCCTCTCACCTGGTTCTATATGTTTTATGTACATTCTTGGCAGGGGATATCGAGGGCTATTCCAAGATACTGACCTCTTACAGTTTCTTCCAAATCAGGCCTGTGGTGGGGGTAGTATGTCTATTTTGGACTCTTTGGACGCCGACTTGCCTCTGCCTTCTAACGTGCAGAGGGCTGAGACTACAAGCAAGCAAGGAATCTCTAAGGCAGCTCGCAGTGGTTTTGTTTGGGATTTAGAAAAATTAGGGAACCTCTCTCTGCAGCTGTGTGGTAAGAAACTCATATTTGCTTTTGATGGAACAAGTACAGAAATCTTTCGGGCTTCCGGAACTTTATCCATGCTCAATCTAGTGGATCCAACATCAGCTGCTGCTTCTCCTATGGGGGGTTAGTTGACTTCATTCATCTAGTGAACTTTAGTCTTGCGATTAATTTGAAAATCATAGACATAATTGTATTTTTCTGGATTTTTATATATACATTTATATTTTTTAAAATTTTCTGTGTATTTTTCTGCCCAGGTATACCACGCTTTGGTCGACTTCTTGGGGATATTTATGTCTGTAAGCATTGTGTCATTGGTGATGCAATCCGTCCTATTGGTGGAATGGCTGTTGTCCTTGCTCTTGTTGAAGCTGCTGAAACGAGGGACATGCTTCACATGGCTTTGACACTGCTTGCATGTGCCCTTCATCAGAATCCTCAGAATATACGAGACATGCAGAAATACAGAGGATACCACTTGCTTTCACTTTTTCTTCATCGCAAAATGTCATTGTTTGACATGCAGTCACTTGAGATCTTTTTTCAGATTGCTGCATGCAAGGCTTCGTTCTCTGAACCAAAGAAAACTCGAACTTCACAGAGCTCCCCAGTACCTGCTCCAACTATTAGTGAAGTAAGCTTTGAGGATCTTAATTTGGCCAAGTTCCGTGATGAATTTTCATCAGTTGGGTCTCATGGAGATATGGATGATTTCTCTGCACAGAAAGATTCATTCAGTCATGTATCGGAGTTGGACAATATGCCTACCGAAACATCTAATTGCATTGTTCTGTCAAATGCTGATATGGTTGAACACATCTTGTTGGACTGGACCCTCTGGGTTACTGCTCCGATTCCAATTCAGATTGCTTTACTGGGATTTCTAGAGAATCTAGTCTCCATGCATTGGTATAGGAATCATAACCTTACGATTCTCCGCAGAATTAACCTTGTTCAGCATTTGCTTGTGACTCTACAGAGGGGTGATGTTGAAGTGCCCGTATTGGAGAAGCTAGTTGTCTTGTTGGGGGTCATCTTGGAGGATGGGTTCCTTCCTTCTGAACTGGAACTTGTTGTTAGGTTTGTGATTATGACATTTGATCCACCTGAACTGACTTCCCGCCATCAAATTGTGCGAGAATCAATGGGGAAGCATGTAATTGTAAGAAATATGTTACTTGAGATGCTTATTGATCTGCAGATGACTATTCAATCCGAGGAGTTACTTGAGCAGTGGCATAAAATTGTGTCATCAAAACTAATTACTTATTTTCTTGACGAAGCTGTTCATCCTACCAGTATGAGATGGGTCATGACTCTTTTAGGTGTATGTCTTGCATCTTCTCCTACATTTGCGCTTAAGTTTCGCTCCAGCGGAGGTTATCAAGGTTTGGCAATGGTGCTTGCAAGTTTCTACGACTCCCCTGATATATACTATATTTTGTTTTGTCTGATTTTTGGCAAGCCTGTATATCCAAGATTACCAGAAGTCCGTATGCTTGACTTTCATGCCCTTATGCCAAGTTATGGAAACTTTGGAGAGTTGAAATTTGTGGAACTGTTGGAATCTGTGATTGCAATGGCAAAATCAACATTTGACAGGTTATGCATGCAATCTATGCTTGCACATCAAACTGGCAATCTTTCTCAGGTAGGTGCTGGCCTTGTGGCAGAACTTGTGGATGGAAATTTAGACATGGCTGGAGAGCTTCAAGGTGAAGCTCTGATGCACAAAACCTATGCTGCTCGCCTAATGGGTGGAGAGGCATCAGCACCTGCTGCTGCCACTTCGGTCCTCAGATTTATGGTTGATCTAGCGAAAATGTGCCCCATCTTTTCAGCTGTCTGCAAACGGAATGAGTTTCTTGAAAGCTGTATTGACCTCTACTTTTCCTGTGTCAGGTGTGCACTTTATGCCCGTTGACAATCATCCTTGGACTCTAATAGTAGATTGGTTATCTTGTTTGATATGTTATACATTTAAAATATCAAAATATCTGGTTGCGTCTAATTGTTCTCTAGTTAACTGAATAGATTATTCTTTGTTATTCAGGGCTGCCAAAGCTGTAACATTGGCAAGAGAACTCACTGTAAAAATGGAAGACAAGAATTCGAATGATGCTGATGATACTAGTAGTTCCTCCCAGAATACATTTTCTAGCTTGCCTAATGAACAGGAACAGTCATTAAAGACCTCTACCAGTATAGATAACTTTCCACAAGGGCAGGTTAGTGCTAGTTTGGAAGATATGCCTGTTTTCCCAAATAATATAGGTGGTGATAAATCAGAGATTAGCATTTTCTCAACCCAGGGCGCATTGGATAAGTCGGTAGAAGAAGATGTGCAAGCTGTGTTGAGTGTTGATGCTGAACTAGTTGACCAGATCTCCGATGCCACTTCTAGTAGTAACGAGTTTAATTACCGCGATGTAAAAAGCACACAAGTTAACATCCACCCCGCTGATACACAGAGTTCTGGTTCTTTCACCATGGTTGAATCTCCTATTTTATCTGAGAGGTCTATCTTGAGGATTCCACTCACTCCCTCTTCATCCCCAGTTTTAGCATTGACATCTTGGTTGGGAGGTGCCAGCCGAAATGAATCAAAAGGGCAGTCTGCATCCACTCCATCTGTTGAGTCTTCTACATCTATGAATGAAATTGATTCCTTTTCAGACTTAATAAAGTCCAGTTCTCAGGGACTTCATGCTTCAAACACACTCTTCACAATTAGTCCGACTCTTCTTCTCCAAGTGGATGATTCTGGCTATGGAGGTGGCCCTTGTTCTGCTGGAGCTACTGCTCTTTTAGATTTTATGGCAGAAGTTCTTTCTGACTTTGTGACTGAGCAAATGAAAGCTGCACCAATGGTAGAGACTGTTTTGGAAAGTGCACCTCTTTATGTTGATGCTGAATCTGTTTTAGTTTTCCAAGGATTATGCCTTACTAGATTGATGAACTTCCTAGAAAGACGTCTCTTGCGGGATGATGAGGAAAATGAGAAAAAGCTTGATAAGAGCCGCTGGTCCTCGAACTTAGATGCACTGTGCTGTATGATAGTGGATCGCGTATACATGGGAGCTTTTCCTCAGCCAGCTGGTGTATTGAAGACTCTGGAGTTCTTGCTATCTATGTTACAGTTGGCAAACAAAGATGGTCGGATTGAAGATGCAGTTCCGAGCGGCAAAGGAATTCTTTCTATTGGAAGAGGAACCAGGCAACTTGATACTTATATACATGCACTTTTTAAAAATATGAACCGAATGATATTATTCTGTTTCCTGCCGTCATTCTTGATCAGCATTGGAGAAGATGATCTTCTTTCACGCTTGGGTGTGCGGAATGAACAAAAGAAAAGATTGACTCCTAACTCATCATCTGAGGATGGAGGGGTTGATATCTTCACAATTCTACAGTTGCTGGTTGCCCACAGGCGACTAATATTTTGTCCCAGTAATCTTGACACTGATCTTAATTGCTGTCTCTGTATAAATTTGATCTCTCTTCTTAATGATCAGAGACAAAATGCACGGAATATGGCTGTTGACATTCTTAAGTATCTTCTGGTACATCGTAGGGCCACACTTGAAGACTTGCTTGTCTCGAAACCAAATCAAGGGCCACCTTTGGATGTTCTACATGGTGGATTTGATAAGCTTTTGACTGGAAGTTTATCTGAATTTTTTGAGTGGCTTCATAGTTCTGAACTGGTTGTCAATAAAGTGTTGGAACAGTGTGCTGCCATAATGTGGGTACAGTTCATTACAGGTTCAACAAAGTTTCCTGGAGTGAGAATAAAAGGCATGGATGGTCGTCGTAAGAGAGAAATGGGGAAAAAATCCCGTGACACCTCAAAATTAGACCAAAGACATTGGGAACAGGTGAATGAACGGAGAATCGCACTTGAATTGGTTCGTGATGCGATGGCTACTGAACTAAGAGTCATTCGTCAGGATAAGTATGGATGGGTCCTTCATGCTGAAAGTGAATGGCAAACTCATCTTCAGCAACTTGTACATGAGAGAGGAATATTTCCAATCGGTAAATCTTCCATGAATGAAGAGCCTGAGTGGCAGCTTTGCCCCATTGAAGGTCCATACAGAATGCGCAAAAAGCTGGAGCGGTGCAAATTAAAGATCGATTCTATTGAAAATATTCTGAATGGAGAATTTGAGTTAGGGGAAGAACTTTTCAAGGAGAAAACTGAAAATGAACTCAATGCCTCTGATACTGACTTTGATCCCATTTTCAATCATCTAAATGATAAGACAAAAGAAGATTCTTTTAATGCTGATCTTTATGATGAATCAATTTCCAAAGAATTTGATGATGCTCAAGATGTAGCTTTTAATGGGGTTGGATGGAATGATGATCGCGATAGTAGTATAAATGAAGCAAGTCTTCATTCAGCTGCTGAATTTGGTATCAAGTTCAGTGCTGCCTCCACTCATAGAGCAGACAGTATGTACGGAAAGTCTGATCTAGGATCTCCAAGGCAATCTTCTTCAATAAAAGTTGATGAAGTGAGAGTGGCAGAGGACAAATCAGACAGAGAACTAAACGACAATGGTGAATATTTGATTAGACCTTATCTTGAACCTCTTGAAAAAATTAAGTACAAGTATAACTGCGAAAGAGTGGTGGATCTGGATAAGCATGACGGTATTTTTCTGATTGGAGAACTATCACTATACGTCATTGAGAATTTTTACATTGATGATTCTGGATGTGTATGTGAAAAAGAGAGTGAAGACGATCTCTCTGTCATTGAACAGGCCTTGGGTGTGAAAAAAGATTTCTCTATGGATTCCAATTCCAAGTCAACTTCATCCTGGGGTGCTAAAGCAAAAGTATATGCTGGGGGTAGGGCATGGGCGTATAATGGTGGTGCGTGGGGAAAGGAAAAGGTGTGTACTAGTGGGAATGTGCCCCATCTTTGGCATATGTGGAAGCTTGATAGTGTTCACGAGCTTCTGAAGCGTGATTATCAACTTCGCCCTGTTGCTATAGAGATTTTCAGCATGGATGGTTGCAATGATCTTTTGGTTTTCCACAAAAAGGAGAGAGAAGAAGTTTTCAAAAATTTGGTGGCCATGAATCTGCCAAGAAACAGCATGTATGTTACTGTAATCCTCTTGCTTATAATTTCTTCCTTGCTTCTTTTTACCATTGGTTATGCATACTTCTTGCTGTTTTTGTCTGCAAAGCTACTCAACGATAATGATACCTTTTTGATAAGTCATGAGGTCAATTTATTTTAGGCTGCCACATAGCTGATGTTTATATGCCGTAGTACTCTGTTAATCTGATACTTTGCTGTCAGTGTGATCATGATGTGCTGGCACCTTTCTGTGTTGCATTGGGCATGGATTTTGGCAAAACAACATGTGTTGTTAAGATGAAGAAGTTATTGGTATAAAACAACTTCCGCTAATACATGTTCCGGTTTTTACGTTAATGTTTCTAAAAATACTTTTACAAAATTCTATTTTCGACAGATGTGTGATTCTAAAGACTCACAAGTGTCTGTGCTTCCTTTGTTTCTGGTCTATAGCCCAATATGACATTACTTGTGCCAATGGTGAACCTCTATATATTTGATGTTTATATCATTTAGATGTTATTCTATATTATTTTATGCCGAATAGTGTATAGTGCTGACTTATAGGTGTGATGTCTGCATATGCTGTTCTTTGCTTAGTTCTCTCCTTTTGCATGGAACACTAATATGACAGAATAGGTTATGACTGATTTTGTTGAATCTGAAATCAGCGAGGGCACTATATTTGTTGATTTATGTTAAACTGCCTGAGAGTTCATTGAGTGGAACATTGACCTATATTCTTTTCTTTTCCTTTTGTAGCTCTACATGGTCACAAATTGCAAATTGTTCTATACATGCTTCCAGTTAACATTTTGTACAGTTTCAATTTCATTTCTAGTAACATAATCATGAGAGTTTATGAGACTTATCTATGTAATGTAACAGATAATTCAGATCCATTTTTGTCCCCTGAAATCAAACACCGTCAACAAGTCTTTGCACTTTCTTTTTTAGTCTTGCTGGAACCGGTAGGACTGGCACCGTTATCACTTTTATCCTTGCTAGTGAAACCTCACAATCATAAATGAAAGCTAAGGAGCTTGAACTTGGGGATTAAACAAAACTTTAGTAGGCTTCAACCTGGGGTTTGAAGCTCATAGGAAACATTTGATGCTTTAAAGTGAAGTTTTTGCATCTGATGCTTGTCATAATAACATCGTAATTAGTTTATAATGGTATTAACTCTCCACGGTCAACCTGTGAGATTCATCCACAAAGATAATTCAGTTCGCCAGGTATGGATGGTCCAAATTAAGATTTATTTGATACAAAAAGTATAAGGAACGAACAAATAAAAGATGGTGCGTTTCTGAACACAGCTGCCTATAAGGAATCTTTTTTTTTCAACTGAAGATTTATTTTATAAGGAATGAACAAATAAATGATGGTGCCTTTCTGAAGACAGCTGCCTATACAGGCAGATTTGAGTTCCTTTCTTTCATCTCTTATTACTGAGAATGAATAAGATCCCAGGCTCTAGAGGAGCTGCCTTAGCTTTGTAGTTTGACAGCTAGGTCCTTCGAGATTATTTTAGACCTTCGTTTCTGAATCTTTTACTTGTAGATTAAGAAAGAATATTAAACATGGCTATTCAAGTTAGAAAATGTATTATGATTTTATAATAATTTCTCTTTGTTAAATTCTAATCTTTTGAGATGTTTAAAAATTCATTTTTAATTCTTATAAGCTATAATTTTAAATTTAGAATCATTATAACAACATATACTGAAACTTTTCTTCTGGTTTTGGACATGTTTGTTTTGCTTTTATATAGTTAATATCACGTGTTTGCCAAGATGAATGTTTTTATTAGACCAAGGTATATTGCAATGACAGGTTTGATTTCCTAGTCTCGGCATTCCAGTAATTGTAATTTCTTGATTTGCCTCTATTTCTGACTTAAAAATGTCAATTTCCATGCTTCAGCACTTTATATCTTGCCAATGGTTTTAACTTGGAAGGTTTTGAGCTTCACAATACATTTATTTTTGTGCAACAGATTAGACACCACAATATCTGGGTCAACAAAACAGGAAAGCAACGAGGGCAGCCGTCTTTTTAAGGTTATGGCCAAATCCTTTTCTAAGAGGTGGCAAAATGGAGAAATTAGCAATTTCCAGTACCTCATGCATCTTAACACGCTTGCGGGTCGTGGATACAGTGATCTCACCCAGTATCCAGTGTTTCCCTGGGTTTTGGCAGATTATGAGAGTGAAAATCTGGATTTTTCAGATCCTAAAACATTCCGTAACCTTGGTAAACCAATGGGTTGTCAAACATCCGAAGGAGAAGAGGAGTTCAGAAAGAGGTTGGCACTTCTATCAACTCATTTGCTACTAGTTTCTTTCGAGCTTGTTCTTCTATATTTTTACTTCATTTTTCTTTCTTGGACATGAACCTCTTTTATTTGATTTGTTGTATTCTTGATCTGTTCTCGTTATTTCAATACCTCAGATATGAGAGCTGGGATGATCCAGAGGTTCCCAAATTTCATTATGGTTCTCATTATTCCAGTGCTGGGATCGTTCTCTTCTACCTTTTACGCCTGCCACCATTCTGTGTCGAAAATCAGAAGCTGCAGGGGGGACAATTTGACCATGCTGATCGTCTTTTCAACAGTGTACGAGATACTTGGTTGAGTGCTGCTGGGAAAGGAAATACATCGGATGTCAAGGAACTAATTCCAGAATTCTTCTATTTGTCAGAATTTCTGGAAAACAGGTTCAATCTTGACTTGGGTGAGAAACAATCAGGAGAGAAGGTTTGTCTAGTTCTTTGAAATTTTGGTGCTCGAGTTGGTTTTCTCTCTGTCTAATTCTTCCCCCTTTTTTTCATTTGGGTCTTTTGGTCTGGGCTTTCTAATAACTTATCGTTTTCTGCTAGGTTGGTGACGTGTTATTACCTCCATGGGCGAAGGGCAGTGCTAGAGAATTCATCAGGAAGCACAGGGAAGCACTGGAGTCTGATTATGTTTCAGAGAATCTGCATCACTGGATAGACCTCATCTTTGGATATAAACAGAGAGGGAAGGTGAGTGTTCCCATCTTTCTGCCTCCATAATTTGGTATCATAGTCATCTAGACGTGGGTGGAGCATCAATTGACCAAAATTTGTTAACTGAATAATCCTTTTTCTGTTCTTAAGTTCCAAAATTGTCTTAGTGACTATCTTGTTTTGATTTTATCAGTTCTCCCTCTTAATGGCAACAACTGTGTTTTTCCCCATCGGACTGCAATAAGGATATAAGATATAGAGGATGTTGAAATCTACAATTTGGAGTCCACGAAATTTTTATATATTTTCCCTTGATATAGCCACTTGGAAATTTTACCCAGTAATTACTGCCTTGTATTTCACTAACCACTCCACAAAAATCTGAACCAGGATATGTTTTGATTCTGTGAACTTCTTGGCAGGCATGTATGTATGAACACTTTTGCTAAATCCAATTGCACCTTGATTTTATGCCGGGCTTATCCCTTTGGGTTCATTTTCTCATTCCTGGATATTTCCAATGTCTTCCAAATTTTAATCTCAACCATTCTTGTGGTGTTATCAGGCAGCTGAAGAAGCTGTGAATGTCTTCTACCACTATACATATGAAGGCAGTGTTGATATAGACTCTGTCTTAGATCCTGCAATGAAAGCCTCTATTCTGGCACAAATAAATCACTTTGGACAAACGCCAAAACAATTGTTCTTGAAGGCCCATGTGAAAAGACGAACTGACAGAAAGCTTCCTCCCCATCCGCTCAAGCACTCTATGTTTCTTGTACCACATGAGATTCGTAAGAGCTCATCTTCTATTTCTCAAATTGTCACTGTCGCTGAAAAGATTTTAGTGGCCGGTACAAATAACTTGCTGAAACCCAGAACTTATACCAAATTTGTTGCATGGGGGTTTCCTGATCGTAGCTTGAGATTTGTGAGCTATGATCAAGATAAGCTTCTTTCTACTCATGAAAATCTTCATGGAGGCAACCAAATCCAGTGTGCCAGTGCAAGCCATGATGGTCAGGTTTTAGTTACAGGGGCAGATGATGGTTTGGTATGTGTTTGGAGAATTGGCAAAGACGGACCACGTGTTCTTCGACACCTGCAGTTGGAGAAGGCTCTTTGTGCCCATTCGGGTAAAATCACGTGCCTTCATGTTAGCCAGCCTTACATGATGATTGTCAGCGGATCAGATGATTGTACTGTTATCATATGGGATCTTAGCTCTTTGGCTTTCATTAGGCAACTTCCCGAGTTCCCTTCACCTGTTTCTGCTATATATGTGAATGACTTGACAGGGGAAATAGTGACTGCCGCTGGTGTCATGCTTGCAGTTTGGAGCATTAACGGGGACTGCCTTGCAATTGTCAATACGTCACAACTTCCATCCGACTTCATTCTCTCGCTTACGGTTTCTACCTTCTCTGATTGGTTGGAAACTAACTGGTATGTCTCTGGTCACCAAAGTGGGGCCGTCAAGGTCTGGAAAATGGTTCATTGTTCGAGCAAGGAGTCTGCCCAAGTCAAACAGACTGGAAATTTGACAGGAGGGCTAGCTCTTGGAGGTAAAGTTCCCGAGTACAGGTTGGTCCTACATAAGGTTTTAAAATTTCACAAGTTTCCCGTTACTGCCCTCCACCTTTCTGGTGACCTCAAACAGTTATTGAGCGGGGATTCTGGTGGCCATTTGATTTCATGGACATTACCAGATGAAAGCTTGAGATCTTCAATTAATCAGGGATGATCAAAGGATAGAAGGTATTTTTTTTTTTGGAAGGTCTCTTGGATTGAGCTCTTGTATTCATGGAAGAAGTGACCGGGTCCAAGCTATAAACACATGAAGCACGAGATCCCTCTTGTCGCAAGCGCGCCTCACAGCTTCGAGAGTGGGAAGTGGAATACTTGATGGCTGCAAATTATTGTGGTTTTTCGTGAATGCCAGAGGAGATTTGACTTCGCATGGGAGACGTTGTATATAGTGAAAGGTATGTGAACGTGTATAATGAGGTTGTATAGAAGTGTTTGCAGAAATGGAACCATTCAAAATTTATCCATACTCGACCTATTGAGTTGGCCTTTTTGGTTTGGCAATGGGCATTTTGTTGCTCTATATTTTGTTATGATTTGTATAATTCTTTTGGATTAGTATACATACAAAGATTAAAGGGGCTCTAATTTCCCCATCTTTCCTTCTTTCACTACCCTGGTAAAGTTTGGGTTTGACTTCTTTTACGTGTGGATTAGTGCATGTTGTGATCCACAAGATTTTAGTTTTTATTTTTTTGTTTAAATACTAGCTATCGATATTTTTTATCCATTAACTATCTGAATTCTCCTATTCTGTATGTATGTATGTATGTAGTATTATTGCAGCTCGGAATAATATTCTTATTTTCAGCCGTTAAAAAATGATTGCAAGGTTAGGAAGATCAAAATCCATAATGGATTAGTAATGGAAGTTCTCTATAATTTCCATCGCAATATTTTTGTACCTAAAAGGATTTCAAATTTCAAATCAGACTTGTAGATTTAGTAAAAAACAATCATGAACAAAATAATCATTGGTTATGAGTGGTTGATGAACTAAAGGACGAAGTAACTTAGCGTATTTAAAATTAAAATTCCAACAACTTTACACTTTTTGTCCTCTGTATAAAGTTTGAATAAGCAAAAAATAAATTCATGTCAAGCTCATAACAAGGTAGGTGTACAGATAAAATTCTTAAAAGTTAAAAATGATAAAAAGTAAAGAAAGATAAAAAGATTCCATTGCCGGGAATCGAACCCGGGTCTCCTGGGTGAAAGCCAGATATCCTAACCGCTGGACGACAATGGATTTATGGTTCATTTATGTAATTATTAATAAATGACTAATTTTTCAATTGCAACCTTCATTTGGAGCTCCAAAATAATAAAATTGCTCCACGCCTTATTATATAAAGAATTTAATTACATCGACTCTTTCTATAAATGTAATGGTTAATTATGGGGAACGAAAAGTTTCTAATTGATTTTCCAATGCAACTTGGTAGAATATACAAAGAACTTTCGCATTAATTTCTTTTTTTTTTTTTTTTTAAAGCAAAACAACAAAATCTCAATTGATTTTCAAGCTCCACCAAGAAAGGCTGAAGGATACACAAACTAATCTCAATGCTTCAAATTGATACAAGTGATATGTAAAAAGTTGAATAACATTTCATCTAATTAATTGGCAACTTTTTACTCTCTTTGAAATGATTTGGAGGAATTGCATGAAAACTATTAATTGTCAAATTACCGTATCTCATATTATCAAGATTAATAATAATACAAAGTAATTAGATATTTCGGAACACTCTTCTTAACGTCGTCGTCTTCTTCTTCCTCCGCATCCCCCTTTTGCCTTACCCCCATGTATCTCCCCATCCCCTACTAGTGAGAATTATGATGCTCCAGTAGAGTTTTCACTACGATGCCAATAAAATGGACAACACAGCAAATTTGGTCAAAATCTTGTTAGGTATCTACATCTAAATACAGAACCCCCAAAATCAAACTAAAAAGTGTTACCTTACCCAAACACACAGACACACCGATTAATCATAATAAACCCAAAATAATTCCTGCAAACGAGAGAGAGAGAGAGCTAAACTA
>CAIGRP010009682.1:0-22993 GCA_903798385.1 Fraxinus cuspidata | reverse complement strand
AATGATTTCTTGCTTCTTTCTTCTCCTTTATCGTCATTCCTTTGAAATTTTCTTTTGTTACGGAATCCTCTTCATTTTGTCGTCCTCATTTTGTTTACAATTGTCGTAAACACTTGATGGTTGAAATGTTGTGTATGATGGTGGGCCCTCATCACCTCAACAAATCCACACAACCCAGAAATATTAAACACAAACAGTAAATTGATCTCAATACCACTGATTTGATTACACTAAAACAAACGTTTACAGCTGAATTTGATTAAAAAGAAGAGAAAGAGATCAAAATTATGATATAAGAGAGAAGATTTGGGAGAGGACTTCAGATTACACATCAACTACACCTCTCTTCCCTCCATTACAACAGTTATAACAAATCAGATGAAGAAAGCATGAGTGCAAGTAGGGGCAGACGCAAAACTTTAAATTTAGATGTCACAATTGAACTTGCAAAGAAGTTGNATAAATGTTAATGAAATAATTGATTTTTTTTTTAAAGTGCGAGTTAGACGTATTTCTTGAAGACTCGCGTTTAACGTATTTATAACTATTTTCGATATATGTTTGGACTATTCAATATGACCATAATGTAGTTCTCAAAATAAGCTTTAAGATTACATAAGCAATTTATAGATTTGATTAGTGTACAATCGTCGAAAAAAATTTAAAATTAGCTTGTTATCGAAATTCAAATTTATTATGATTTTGCTCTTGTTTGGTGGGATTAAAATCAATTTTTTTAAAGTTTGATAAAAGTTAAATAGTTAGGGATTCCATGAAATATGTTATTAAAACTAATTGCTAATTTTGATTTTAATTAAAATTTATATTTTAATTTATACAAAACATGATTTTATAAAAAAAAGAATTCTCAAAAGTTGGGGGGCACGTGCCCCCTAGGACCCCCCTGGGTCCGCCCCTGAGTGCAAGGATAAAACGTGTTCAGTCATTACAATTTTAGAAATAAAACAAAACGCCACTGTTTATTGCTAAACTAAATGCCACCGTTTAATACCAATTCCAAACGACACTGTTTCTTCTAATTTGAAGCTTCGTTATGGCCGTTAGTACTCTTCTCCCTTCTTATGTGATCTGCATCTGCGTGTGCGTCTGCTTCTCTTCTACTTTTGGTGCGAATTCCATTGGTTATCTTCTTCTCTTTTATAACATGTTGCTTTTGTATCTGGTAATTACTTTTGTCTATACTCAGTTGTACGTTGAATGGTCACAATGAATGGATACTGGAAAATAGGGTAAATATGAGCCCAAGGTTCAGATGATTGAAGTGGGATACATTGAAAATAGGGTAAATATGAGCTCCAGCAGGGAATTCCAGTTTATATGCAACCCTTTCCACCTTCTGAATCACTTTATATGGTCCATAGTATTTCACAGCCAATTTCTTGTTAGATCATCAGATCACTGAGTACTTCTATAGCACAGACACTTCAATTAGGGTACCATGTCCGTGTTTGATGATACCGAGACTTCTCGGACACTCTATCGTAATCATTTTTTATATATTGTTAATTCAAAATTATTTGCAAGTAACAAATAGGTACTCATGTTTAAAATATTTGAACAAAAAAAATTAATAACAAGTATAAAACTAAATTTATACTATATAAATAAAGAATTTTTAAGAATTTAATCAACGTGTCATGCTGTACTTTTTTTAAAAATCGCATATTGACGTATCTAACATATATCGTGTCAGACACACGTGTCTGTATCGGTACATCATAGCTGAGTACTAAGTAAAAAGGAGTAGTTTAAGGTACACCCAATGACACGACCCGTCACAAATCACCCTAATGGACCTAACACGTTACGTGCACCGATGGCAGATATCAACAAAGTGTTGGACTCACTATCAAGACAACTTTGACTTGCTTTAACTGTGATATATTTTTATAAAAATTTTGACAAAGTTTCCTTGTATTATAAACTAAAATCATGTGAACAATAATCAATTTCCTCAAATCTATACATATAATTTAAAATAGAGTACACCAGCCCCTCAAAATACAAACTATTCAAAATACAATACTGATAAATCGACCTTTACTATTATTTACAAAAAAGTCTCCAAAAGCACTAAAGATATCAAATATGAAGCGAGCCAATGATATGGATACATACATTACAAATTAACTTTTCTGACAAAAGATATATGTAAACCAAAAGAAATATGCCCTATATAATCAGAGAAAATGAGTCATACAACTACTGACAATGCGTAATTCAACTTAGTGGATCCACGGCCCCAACACTGCTCAACTCAGCTACTACATGATAAAGAAAAGGATGACAAAATATGCAAGCTTGTAACTCAGTGAGTGGATATTTCACAAAGAAGTATAATTTTTCCATTTATGCAAAGTTTTTAGAAACTCTTACTTATGCTATTACAATTTTAAGAAAGTCTGAAATCTAATAATACTTTTAAGACTAAAGCATAATGAAATCATAAAAGTACTTATTCTTTATTCTGAATAAACAATTATAAGGTAAAATGGATATAAGAAATCTAATATCAGTAAATATGAGTGAAAATATCTTTTCACAGTACTATAAGCTGAAATCTTTACTGTGTAAACTAAATCATGTAGTCTGAAATCTGATAAGTTGTATAATATTAAAAAATCACACCAAAAATGTACCCGGAATAACAATACTCATGTATCGATTAATACCGATATACATGGCAAAGCTATTCAAATTCTTGCCATACACGCGCAGAGCTGCCCAAAGGCTATAATTTGGTCATACACTATAGAAATACATTCACAATAGTACAGAGCTGGTAAATTACCATAATGATCATACACTGTGAGAACACATTCACACCAGTGTAGAGCGGATAAATCACAAAGGTACTTTTCGATAGTTTTAAAAATAACTTTAGCTATGTTGAAACATACTAATATAACATGCCAACAAAATTATTTATCTGAACTGAATTTAACTTTTAAAAGAACTAATTATAAAATCCATTTTGTTCTGAAAATCATGCTGTCAATTCAACCATAAGAAATATATAACTTTCTGATCTACTATAAATTTAGTAAATACTTATTTTTGAAAAATAGGTTTTTCCACTCATTCGAACAAGCTACATGCCAAGAAGGTCGATAAGTTTTTTCAATTTTTTCGTCACCGCCTGAAATATGATACTAAGCAGCTCTGAATATAATAATCGAATACTAAAACTTGATTTCTCGATACATGAATAAATTCCCCAAATTTACTTTAATCAATTGGAGTTAATCCTACTTTCTAATACCTTCACCAATATTTACTATATCCAAACTTACCTTCATCCCAATCATACAAAAAATCAAACATTCCAATCTAGTGAAAACTAGCAACTAACAACTCAACCAATTTAAATTTCATTTGTTCCATAAATTCATGATTTCATGTGAGTAATCAGATCAACATAACATTTTCACAAACTATTTTTACTTAATAACCCAATTAATAATTCTAGAATTTGTTAGAATTGCTTACCTTGATTCAAATGAAAATTTATCAATAAAGCAGCTTGAGCAAGAAATTATACTCCTTCCCCTAAATCTGAAAATTACACCAACAACTTAGAACCCTAAAATTTAAACATCACCATTCCATAAAAAAAATTACTTCTTTAACTCTTGTATAAATGAAGAACTTACACTCAAGCTTCTAGTAGTTGGCACCTAACTTTTCTTCCTTTTTCATTTCTTTCTTCTTTCTTTTCTCCTTTTCTTTCTTCTTTCTTTCTCTGTTTCCTTACGGTTTCAGCCTCTATTTGTATACATAAAATGAAAAATGTGTTCAATTAGTGCTAGTTAGTGGAGCACTAAGTCACAATTCGTAAAGGAAGTCCCTCATCTTCCATTTGATTTAAAATTTCGTCTTTTAACTTCCAAGAATAAATACTTACATCCCAACTTTAAATTTAATCCACCTTAAACCCTCAAGTATTGTCAATTGTAAATATAAATCTCAAGAAAATAATTTAGTCCATAAAAGTCTTTATTTGACTTTGACTTTGACTTTGACTAGTCGAACCTTCGACTTTGAAATAAAATATTGACTTTTGACTAGTATAAAATAAGGTGTAACAGTCTTACTCCTTAAAAGGATTTCATCATCAAAACTTGATTGGCAACTAGCTAATCAATGAATAGATGAGGATATTGAACACGCGTCTCATTTTTATTCTCCCATGTAGCCTCTTCAACAATCTAATTATTCCAAAGGACCTTAACAAGTAAAATTGTTTGATTTCCTTGAATTAGTACATTTCTGTCAAGAATTCTCACTGACTCTTCTATATAGATCAAATTCTCTTTCAACTGAATTGGCTGAGACTCTAGAACCTAAAAAATATTTGCAATGCGCGCCTATTTGCGTAACTTTTTTATCTATCTTGTGCAGCTTTCAACGTTTCTTTGATCAGTTTCACATTTTCTGAAATCATTTGAACCAATTCAGGCCTTACTAACTTCCTTTCACCAACTTCATCCCAACATCCTGGCGTTCTACACTTCTACCATATAAAGCTTCAAAAGGAGCCATTTCTATATTTGAATGGTAACTGTTATTGTAAGCAAACTCCATCATCCTAGCTACCTCTGAACTCTAAAACACAAGTCCTTAACATATCCTCAAGAGTCTTTATGATCCTTTCTGATTGACCATCTATCTAAGGATGAAAAGTTGTATTGAAATATAGCTTAGTATCCATGGCTTCCTGCAAACTAGGCCAAAATTTAGATGTAAATCGAGGATCTCTATCTAACACAATAGATAATGGAGTACCATATGAGCTAACTATTTCATCTACATACAACTTTTCTAACTTATTCAAAGTATAAGTGGCTTTGATCGGTAAAAATCTGGCAGTTTTGGTCAATCGATCTACAATAATCCAAACACCATCATGATCATTCTGCGTACGAGTAAAACCAAATAAAAAATCCATGGTAATATGCTCCCACTTCCATTCTGGAATAGGCAACGATTGTAAAAGCCTGTCGTTTTCTAGCGAACTGGCTCTACCTACTGATAGATAAGACATTTGGATAAAAAATTGGCTATCTTTCTTTTCATACCCAGCCACCAGTAATAATCTCTCAAAGTGTGGTACATTTTAATACTAGATGAATACATAGTATAAGCAAAACTATATGCCTCTTCTAAAATCTCATTATTCAATTCTAGAATACGTTATTTGTTTCCCATAGACAACGCACCATCATCTCTAATCACATAATATGTTCTTAACCCAACACTCACTTCTACTTTCAATATTCTCAATGTCAAGTCTTGAGATTGAGCTTCTCTAAATTTATCAATCAAATTAGGCCCCTTACTTGAAAATGAAATAATATCGTCCCTAAAGTAATTTAAGAACATATTATCTGGTATTATCATGCACCATTCTGCATTAGAACACAACCCAATCCTTGGTGTGAACCATCACTATAAATTACAAAATATTCACCTAGACATGGAAGAGTATAGGAGCATAAGCTAATATTTTCTTCAACTTTTGAAAACGTTTTTCACATTTCTCAGACCATATAATTTTAGAGTTCTTTTGAGTCAAACTAGTCAGAGGAAGAGTAATTTTTAGAGAAATCCTCTACAAACTGACGATAATAACCTGTCAGTCCAAGGAAACTCCGTACTTCTATCACATTAATAGGGCGTTCCCATTTCAGTATTACCTCAATTTTCCGAGGATCTACATAAATGCCTTCTGTTGAGATGACATGGCCAAAAAACACAACTTTATCAAGCTAAAATTCACATTTACTAAACTTAGCATACCTGCTTATTTCGTAAACTCTACAAAATAATCCTCATGTGCTCAGCGTGCTCATCACGACTGCGAGAATAAACTAATATATCATCAATAAAAGCAATCACAAATTTGACTAGATATGGATGAAGCACTCTATTCATCATATCCATACATGCTGCTAGGGCATTAGTCAACCTAAATGGCATCACCAAAAACTTATAATGGCCATATTATGACCTAAAACCAACTTTATGTACATCGACATTCCTAATTTTAAGTTGATGGTACCCTGAGCGCAAATCAACTTTAGAAAATACTGTGGCACCTCAAAGTTGGTCAAACAAATCATCAATACGAGGCGAATGATACTTATTGTGAATGGTAACTTTATTTAGCTATTTGTAGCTAATACGCAATCTCATTCTGCCATCTTTATTTTCACAAATAATACTAGCTCTCCCCAAGAAAATATACTGGGTCTAACCAAACATTTATCAACTGAATCTTGCAACTGAACTTTCTATCCTTTAGCTCTATTGGAGCCATTCTCTAAAGTTTTTACGAGATTGGTATAGTCCCTAGGATCAAGTTAATGGTAAACTCAATTTCTCTATCTGAAGGTAAACCTGGAAGATCTTTAGGAAAAACATCAGGGAAATCTTTTACCACATGTATATCTTCAAGTTTCAGCTTAGTAATTTGGGTGTCAATCACATGGGCTAAATATGCATGACAACCTTTTCTAAGCAATCTTCCAGCATCAAGCGCGAATATGATACATGAAAGTAATATTCTCCATCACCACTAAGAATAATATCAAGCTCTCCTAGCCTTTTGAACACCACCCCTTTGCTAAAACAATCAACTGAAGCATGATTTGTAGCTAAGAAATCCATGTCCAATATAACATTGAATTCATGAATATCAAGTGGAATCAAATTAGCCTTCAACTTCCGATCATTTGATCTAATTACGCAATCTTTTTACACACTGGTAGCTACATACAAATCTCCTATAGGAGTCGTTACTACCAAATCACTATCTAACGGTTCCAACATATGGTTCACATACATAGCACATGCATATGATATAAATGAATTCGAACTATCATTTTTGCTAAAAATAGATTACATACCCATGACTACATCTAGTGACTCCTCGGTACCATGCTGAGTCACTACAAAAACTCTTCCCTGAGTCCTAGAATGTCCTGCCTAGTGCCATTACTACCAGCAACATCAGACTAAACAACAGTCATAGCACTTACTTTACTTGCCAGCGTGTCCTGGTTCTAATTCTGCCTAGAAATACCATCAACTAGTTGTAAAGATGTTCTTTGTGATAAACCACCCTGCTGAAAGTGAACTGGACACTCTCTCCTCATATGCCCGATTTGACAACAATGATAACAAACACCAATACCCTTAAGGCACTCACGAGGATGAAACTTTCCACATGACTGACACTAAGGAAACCTAGCAACACTGGAACTTTCACCATGTCTATAAGTAAATGATCTCTGGGAAGATCCCTGGGTTTGAGTACGGTTATACCCTAGCTGCTGTACAGACCTCTGGCTCAATCTCGAGCCCTAACTTCCACGATATTTAGATTTGAAGCTACTAGAAATGGAAACACTTAATCCATCTCCTCTGCGATCCCTCATCGATCGTCTATTGATAGAGGCTCGTGCCCATGTCGCGAACGTCCAGTTGGTCCAAAGGTCTAATTTTTAACCATTCTGATTTTTTATGCACAATGGCTAGTTCAGTAGTCCACTACAATGGTGGACGTTCGGTTAGGTCGTCCGATTGGGCATAAATTTTTTTTAAAAGTTTTAAATAACAAATTCACTCCTCTCTTGGCTATCAATTGGTATCAAAGCGACGTGCTCATTTTAAGATTCTACAGTCTTGAGCAATGACTAACTACAATCTTCAAAATCTTGAGGGGCGTTCTACTAACGATCCTCCTTTCTTTGATGGCATGCATTATAATTATTGGAAAGCTAAGATAATGATATACATTCAATCAATATATTATAATAAATGGGAACTTATTGTATATAGTCCTTATGTGCCTAGCAAGACTATTAAAATTGATGGCAAACCCGGCCAAACCATTCCTAAATCTAGAGAGGAATATGATGAAGATGATAAATTAAAATTATTCTTGAATGCTAAAGCCAAAAATCTATTTTATTGTACCTTAGATAAAAATGAATTTAATCGCATTAGCACATATGATTCCGCATATGATATTTGGCATGTTTTGTAAGTTACTCATGTTGGCGCTAGTAAAGTAAATGAAACTAAAATTAATCTCGTGGTTAAAGAATTTGAAAACTTCTTCATGAACAAGATGAACTTATTGTTGATATGATTAGTCACTTCACCGATATTGTTTAATTTGAAAACTTTTTCATGAAATGGAATAAACTTATTGTTGATATGATTACTCGTTTCACCGATATTGTTAATGACCTCAAAGGGTTTGATCGAAAATTTACTAACGGTGAACTTGTAAGTAAAATGCTCGGGTCACTATCGGAATAATGGCTCTATTAAGGATGTTGATAGAAAATACCAAAGATATCAACTCATATCCCTTGGAGGAATTTTATGGCACATTGATGACTTATGAGCTCAACAAGGACGAGACTAAGAAGAAAACAAGGAAAAAGCAAAGAATAATCAAATAAGCCTCCCAAGTGCCAAATTGCTCTTAAATCGAAAATCGATGAAGAAACTACAAGTGAAAATATGAGTAATGAAAAGCTCGATAATCTAGTCCTTCTTGTTAAAAAATGGAGAGGATTTCAAAATAATTGGAGATTCCAAAACAAAAAAGATGAAAAGGGTGAAGAAATGAGCAAGAAAATCATTTGCTATGATTGTAACAAACCCGGTCACAAGATAACTGAGTGCTCAAACAAGAAGAAAAATATCAAGAAAAAGGCACTTCAAACAACATGGGATAAAGCGACGATAATGATTGTATTGGAAATGATACTCAAGAAGAAATCGTCAACATGTACTTCATGGCAATTGAAGATGAGGTAAACCCTATTGAAAAATGTTCGTATGATGATTTATCTACCTCTTATGATAAAATTCTTGAGAAATTTGAAAAACTTGCTCTAAATCACTCTATTCTTAAAAAGAAGCACTATTTGTTGAAAAGTGAAATGAAGAAAATTTTAGAAGCTCAAAAAGAAAATATTGATTATGACTTATTGATTAAAGAAAATTCTTCCTTGAAAGAAAGATTGAAGACTTAACTAAATTTATTTATAAATTCACTCAAAGTAGGAAGAATTTTAATTTAATACTTGGTAATGAGAAGTATGTTTTTGATAAAGGAGGAATTGGATATAAACCATCTTTAAAACAAAAATCTTTCAAAAATCTATTTGTCAAAACTTTAAACACTCCTTCTTAAAAAACTACATGTAGTTATTGTAGTAAAGATGGATATATTGCATATAATTCTCTAACCAAAAGGAGGCTACACTTTGAAAGCAAAAATAAATGGATTCGAGAATCACTAGAACTAACTACCAATGACCCAAACTTGTATGGGTACTAAAGATATAAAAAAATTGAATTATTTTGTAGGAACCAAAGAAGGTGAAGAGCAAATGGTTTTTGGATAGCGGATGCTCAAAACACGACTGAGGATAGAACGTTACTATCAAACTTCAAAGTAAAGGATATAGGTCATGTCATATTCGAAGATAATGCAAAAGAAAAATTATTGGAATCAGAAACATTGGTATTGAAACTGTGTTATTGATAGATAACCTCAAACATAATTTGTTTAGTATTAGTCAATTATGTGATAAAGGTTATCATATTAAATTCGATTCTTTTAAATTCCTTATTAAGGACGCTACATCGAAAGAGGTAATATATAGGAAGATGTAGCAAGTATGTGCATATTATAAATATCGAGTTTGAAAGTGATGAAAAATGTTTATCAAGTTTAAAGGAAGATACTTGGTTGTGGCATAGAAGATTAGGCCATGTTAGCATGGATCTTCTTTCAAAAAATTTCAAATATTTTTTTGTCAAAGGTTTGCCAAATTTATAGTTTGATAAAGATAAAATTTGTGATGCTTGTCAATTTGGTAAACAAGCAAAAAGCTCCTTTAAACCCAAACTATCTCATATATCTTTTTGGACCTTCTAGGACCGCTAGTTTGGGTGGAAAACATTATGACTTCGTCATTGTTAATGACTTCTCTAGATTCACTTGGGTTCTTTTCCTAAACCTCAAAGACAAAGCCTTAAATACTTTCAAACAGTTGCAAAAAGTTAATATTGAAAAAGGATACTCTGTTACAATCATTACAAGTGATCATGGTGGAGAATTTGATAATCTTACTTTTGATAATTTTTGCAATGAAAATGGATATGAACATAATTTCTCGGCTCCTAGAACTCCTTAACAAAACGGTGTAGTAGAAAGAAAGAATCACACATTGCAAGAAATGACTAGGACCATGCTAAATAAAAATAGCATGCCAAAATATTTTTGGGTCTAAGCCTTCAACACTGCTTGTATACTGTAAATAGAATTTTAGTTAGTCAAAAGAAAACAAAACCCCATATGAGCTTTGGAAAAATAGGATTCCAAATATTGGATATTTTAAATTTTTAGTTGTAAATGCTTTATTTTAAACTCAAAAGAAAATTTGGAAAATTTTGATTCAAAATCCAATATTTGAATCTTTCTAGGTTACTCATCGACTAGCAAAACTTATAGAGTCTTTAACAAAGGAACTCTAGTCATTGAAGAATCTACGCTTGTTACATTTGATGAAAATAATCCTCTTGATCGTGAGAAAGGTATTGTTAATGATGTAGGATTGGAAACCCCCTTCGAGCAAATGGACATTCAAGACCAAAGCAAGGACGATCCAAAAGAGGAATACAAGGAAAAAACAAATGTTCAACAAAATGAAATAGAACCTACCGAAGCATCAAATGGTCCCACTCTACCAAAAGGATGGAGGTTTGATCCCTCTCACCCAAAAGACTTATTATTGGTGATCCATCCAAAGGCATTACTACTGGAGCTTCTACTAGGAATTACCTAAATAGTTGTGCTTACATATCACAAATTGAACCTAAAAATTTCAAGAAAGTCGTGTTTGATGAGTTTTGGATTCTACCTATGCAAAAAGAACTAAATAAATTTGAAAAAAATCATGTTTGGGATTTAGTCGCTGGACCAAATGATCAAACCATTATTGGTACAAAATGGGATTTTAGAAATAAACAAGACGAAAATGAGATTATTATACCTAATAAGGCTAGATTAGTGGCCCAAGGTTACAATCAAGAAGAATCAATTGATTTTGAGGAAACATTTGCACCGGTTGCTAGATTAGAATATATTCGAATGCTTCTTGCATTTGCTTGTTATATAAGGATTTACTCTTTATCAAATGGATGTCAAAGGTGCAATTCTAAATGGTTTCATTCAACAAAACGTTTTTGTCGAGCAACCATTAGGCTTTAAAGATCACAAGTATTTGAACTATGTTTTCAAACTTAAAAAAGCTATTTATGGTTTAAAACAAGCTCATTGGGCTTGGTATGAAAGATTGACCAAATTTCTACTTTCAAATGGTTTTTCAATAGGAAAAGCGGATACTACCTTATTTGTCAAATTTAAAAAGAATGATATGATTATTGTTCAAAACTATGTTGATAATATTATGTTTGGTGCTACGAATATTTATCTTTGTGAAGAATTCTCAAAATGTATGAGTATGGAATTTGAAATGAGTGTAATGTAAGAACTCAAATTCTTCCTTAGTCTCCAAATTAAGCAAACTAGAGATGGTATATTCATCAATCAAAATAAGTATATATTGGACATGCTCAAGAGGTTCGAAATGGACTTGAAGCCTATGAACACTCACATGAGTACATCCGTAAAATTGCATAAGGATGATTAAGGTTCTTCCATTGATTTCACAAAATATTGAGATATGATCATATCCCTTCTCTACTTAACTGCTAGTAGACTTGATATTATGTTTAGTGTGTGTTTATATACTAGATTTCAATCAAATCCTAAAGAATCCCATCTTAGTGCCGTAAAACGAATTTTTAGATATTCAAATGGCACTCATATTGATCTTCTTGGCTATTCGGATGCTGATTGGGCCAGTTGCACAATCAATCACAAAAGCACTAGTGAAACTTGTCATTTTCTAGGCTTCACACTTGTGTCGTACTTTAGCAAGAAACGAAATAATGTTGTATTAACAACCGCCGAAGCCAAATACATCTCGGCCAGGATTTGTTGTGCTCAAGTGTTATGGATAAAGCAAACTTTTAGTGATTATCACCTATCATTTGATCATACACCTATCATGTGTGATAACACTAGTGCCATAAATTTGTCTAAAAATCTTATCTTGCACTTTCGAACGAAACCAAATTGAAATCCTAACAGATCACACACAAAAGAAAGATATTGAACACGGAGAATCAATAGGCTGATATCTTCACTAAACCTATTGCACTTGATATATTCTCACATATTCAACAAGGCGTAGGCATCATTGATGAATCGAAAGTATTCAACTAAGTATACTATATGCTCATACATACTTTACTTCTACATGTGGTATTTTTATTCAATTCAAAAAAGGGACGGGACGAGTCAACCGGACGTCAGAAAACCCTGTACGATTTTACAAAGAGTATTAGCTCTACTTACTGGACGTCCGAATCATGAACTGTACATCCGATAAAATGTGAAGCAAGTCCTTTTAATCACATAGTAGGCATTTCTTTCACCCATTCTCTTCCATTTTTCTCTCAATTCTCTTCCTAAACCCACTCTAAATCTTTCAAACCATTCATCAATTTCTTATCAATTTCATAAATCCCAATACTTCTACATTATCTATCTCCAAAGATTTCAAATTTTCATCCACCAAATTCACATTTTCCTAAAATTCGAACCCAGTCCACTTCTTCCCTACCTCATCAAATTTCTACAACGTCAGGGTCCAAAATAGCAGACAGGAGACTTAAGAGCAATGTACGACAATCTTCACCACCTTCCTCTGATAAAGAATTCAACTTGGAACCTGAGGCGCCGGTCAACCCATTTGAAAAACCCCCCATTTTAATAGGTAAGAATGTTGACTTGCCAATTTTGCTATTAAAGCACCCACATTTCATATAAAATAATATTTTGGAAACATGGGGTGGGTGTCTATTGCTACTCTAGAAGAACATGCATATCCTCGTCTTATGAAGGAATTTTATAAAAAACATGGTTATTACTCCTCGCTCGGATGAGATTTCATGTTTATTTAAAAATGTTCATATCACCATCAACGAAGCTCTCATTCGTGATATTATTGAGCTTAAGACGTGTGATATTCAAATTTTTCTTCATAAAACTCGTTCCACTTTAGAAGAGTACGACCCTTTTAAGGCATGTCATCGGGTAACCGAGAAAATTTTTGAAAATATCACAAAACTTAGTGCAAATCAATTAACCATTCCATGTAAAGTTTTACAAAATATCATAGCACATGTCATTCTTTCTCGAAAGGGTCATCGAGACAAATGAACTTTTTTAATCTTTTTATTCTTGATTCCTTTCTTATTGGGTGGAAACTAGATTTTTCAACTATTGCATTACGTCTCATAAAACTTGTGCATTCCACACATCATGTTAAAGCTTTACCTTACAGAATGCTTCTTACAAAAATTTTTAAACATTTTGATATTCCACTATACAATGAGACCTTTGTTAAACTTCGCCCTACTGACACTATCAATATCCAAACCCTTAAACAAATGAAAGTAGTAAAAGAACATGGTAAATGTGTGGTACGCACAAAAGGGTTCGACCCCATTTGAGGTCCATTGACTCTACCATTTAAAGGTGATGAGGATGACGATGCTGATGATATACCACAAGTTCCGTACCCTTTTCATGATGTTCCTACCTCTAGTGCTCCTTTTGTTCAGTTGGCAGCTTTTCATTTACCGATGATCACTACAATCTTCTTAAAGGCCGCATCAATTTTCTTACATCATCAGTTGATGACCTTGGTTGAATGCTTCGAGAGTTGCAATTTCAGCAAGCTGCCATACAAGCTCAATAGGATGACATTCAAGCACAATAGACGGCAATGCAGGCTCAGCAGAATGCCTTCTAAGCTCACTTCTATGCACATTTTCCTTCACCGCCTCCTTTAGAGTCATAGTCATAGATTTTGTTGCTTTTTGGATATGTTTTTATGTTTTTATGACTTGTCTTCACTCTTACTTCATTTTTGGACATTAATTTTATATTATATATGGTTGTTTCCTTATGTTTAATGTTATGATTATTTCGTAATCCATGTTTTGTCTTGTGCTTTTTGCTTATACCAAAAGAGGAAAAATATGGAGTGAGATGATTATGCATGATTTGATTTGACAATATTATACTTGCAGTTTATGAAAATGGGAGAAGAGAAAATATACTTTGAATGGTAAAAAATAGGGGGAATACAAATTGCATGATAAATTTATAATGTATATTCCTCTATCAATATGATATCAATTGTTTAATTCTATTATGCAAATCATATTGTTTGTCATAATTAAAAAGGGAGAAATTGTTGGCCTATGGTTGATCTCATGTTTTGATTATAATAAACAAATTGTTTTATCTCTAACAATTGAATTCAAGTCTTCAAAGCTATTGTGGCCAAATTGATCAATTGAAGACAAAAGGATTGCTACCAAAAGACTTGCAACTTACAATCAAAGAAACTCGAGATTGAAGCCGAGCAATCACGTCAAATCAATCGAAGTATTCATGACAAATCAAACATTCATTGGAGATAGTAGACTTAGATACTTTGAATACATACGTAAAGGTAAAATGTTTTAATTCTTAGCAATGAATCACTAAAAGCTCATAAGTTAAATTTTTATGCACGAGATAAATTATTCATAAAAACGCTTGCATAAAAATTATTTTCAATGTGACAAAAATCTTCACTTAATTTTTAAATATTTTACCAATGACACTCATTTTGAAAAAAAAAATCGAAATAATATGGTAATTTTACTTTTCGTGTGAAAATCACAATTATGGATATGTCAGTCTACATATATATCTTTTCGTATTAAAAAAGTATACACGGGTTTCATGTCGAATATCTACCAAAATGGTTCTCGGAGAAAGTCAAGAATAAAATTGTCAAACCTCTTTAGGGCATTACTCCAAACAGGTAGAGACACAGTTTGAAGGAAGGCATCAACCAACATTTTACCTAACTCAACTTTAAAATAATCAAAAAAAAAATCCGGAGAATTTTTGTCCAAGCGAACCTCCGGTTGGTCCAACGGTCTAATTTTTAACCGTTCTGATTTCTAACGCACAACAGCTAGTTCAATCGTCCAACTCAGTAGCAGACATTCGATCGGGAAGAATTTTTTGCGCTTTCACTAATATAAATACCACTTCACTCTACATTCAATATAACATTTTTAAGAGCATTTATGTGAGATATTCTTGAGCAAAGCTACATTGATTCATCTTTATCAAATCATTTACTTTGAAAAACTTCTAATTGAATTAACTTTTGAAAATTATTTTACTCATCAAAGTTTTTTTCACCAACACTTGAGCTTCATTCATTGTTGTATATTAAAGTGTTAACATATTTCTCTCTTGGTACTTAATTTGTTCATATCATTTATTAATAGAGAAGTTTCAATTGTAAAATCACTTTTCTATTACATTTGTGGATCGTGCTAAGGTCCCATAAATCTCAACGTTGTATAAGGATCGATACTCCTTATTTGTAAGTCACCGAAAGCATTATAAAGGGTTGGATTGCACCATAAGCCAATCAACATAGTGAAAAGGCTTTGCTCGTACCAGAGAGCTTGGTAACGGAGGACGTAGATCATTGTTTTGGATCGAACCTCAACAATTATATCATTTGCATTCTCTCTCTTTTACTTATTGCATCTACATTTGAGCTCACTATTTGAATTTATCTATTTGGTTTTTACTTGCTTGTATTTATATTAATCTTTCAAAAAAATTTTAAATAACCAATTAACCCCCTCTTGGTTAGCTATTCTTAAGCTATCCCCTTTGTCGTTCTGAAAGACTTTTTCAACTCTCAACCCTGCTTCTACAAGTTTTTCAAAGTTTTCATATCCTATTGCAGTCACCACCAATCTAATTTCTTCCCTCTAACCCTGTTCAAACCTTCTGCACTTATTAGCTTCATCAACTACAAGAACTGCAGCATACTTTGACAACTTCACAAAACCTTTTCTGATATTCAACCACCATTGACGTCTATACTAGCCTCAAAAATTCGTTCTATTTTTCATTCTTATAGGAACGAGGCAAATAGTACTCATTAAAATCCTCATTAAAATCATCCCACGTGATCACCGAATGATCGATATATTTTCTCTGCATCTCCACCAGTCATATACACTCTCTTATAGCAAGAAGGTAGCAAGGCATAGTTTCCTATCATCAAGACAGCCCATAACATCAAACAATATTTCAATATTTACCATCTAAGATTCGGCTACTGCTGGATCAGATGTACCTCTAAACACTTTAACCCCTAATTTTGTTGTTCGTTCTATGCTATACTATTTATCTGAGTTGCATAAAGCAAAAGCAATAGCTATAGCAATCCTCTCAGCTAAGGATCATTTTTAGCTACATTTTTCTGTCGTAACTGTTCATGAGTTTGATGAACAGATTCTTCGTCCCTACTATTTTCTCTAATATCCTCTCTATTAGGAATAACTTGAGGTTGAGGCTGCACATCCTGGAGCATGTGAGTCCTACCACCACGAGCCATGACCTTCATACAAATATGTATGACATATTGAGAACAATATCAAAATAGATGCAAGTCTACTGACTCTATAACCATGTTCTAATACCAATTGACACGACCCGTCCTGAATCACCCTAGTGGACCCGACACGTGGCGTACACTGATGGTAGATACCATATAAGTGCTAGACCCACCACCAAGGTAACTTTGACATATTTTGACAGTGGCATATTTTATAAATTTTTTTCACAACTCTTGTAATATGGATTAAAACCACCTAAACAATATTCAATTTCCTCAAACTTGTACATATAATTTAAAATAGGATACAACAGTCCTTCAAAACACAAACTATTCAAAAACAATACTGGTAAATCGACCTTTATTATTATTTACAAACAAAAGTCCCCAAAACACTAAAGATACCAAATATGCATTGAGCCCATGATATGATACATACAAATTTATTTTTTTTGACAAAAAAAAGATGTATGTACACGAAAAGAAATATACCATGTATAAACTAACATAATGTGTCATACAACTACTGACAATACATGGCTCAACCCAGTAGATCAAAGGCTCCAACACTGTTCAACTCAAGTACTATCCGATAAAGAAAATGATGACAAAATATGTGAGCTTGTAACTTAGTGAGTGGATATTTCGCAAATAAGTATACTTTTCCATTTATGCAAACTTTCTGAAAACTCTTACTTATGCTATTACAACTTTAGGAAAGTCTGAAATCTGATAATATTTTTAAGACTAAAGCATAATGGAATCATAAAATTCTTTAATCTTTTTACAGTACTATAAACTGAAATCTTTACTATGTAAACTGAATAAACTAAATCACGTAGTCTGAAATCTGATAAGCTGTATAATACTGAGAAATCACACCAAAAAGGTACCCGGAATAACAATACTCATGTATCGATTAATACCGATATACATGGCAAAGATATTCAATTCTGTAATTCTGGTCAACGCGTGCAGAGCTGCTTGAAGGCTATAATCTGGTCAAATACTATGGAAACACATTCACAAAGTTGGTAAATCACCATAATGGTCATACACTGTGGAAACACATTCACACTAGTGTAGAACGGATAAAATCACGTGGGTACTTTCCAATGATTTTAAAAATAACTTTAGGTACGTTGAAATATACTAATATAACATGCAATAAAAGAACTAATTATAAAATCCATTTTATTTTGAAAATCATGTTGTCAATTCAACTATAAGAAATATATAACTTTCTAATCTACTATAAATTTAGTAAATACACATTTCTGAAAAATAAGTTTTTCCACTCACTTAAGACAAGCTACAAACCATGAAGGTCGATAAGTTTTTTCATTTTTTTCGTCACCGCCTGAAATATGATACAAATTAGCCCATTTAACTACTATCAAACTAAGCAGTTTTGAATATAATAATCGAATACTAAAACTTGATTTCTCGATACATGAATAAATTCCCCAAATTTACTTTAATCAATTGGAGCTAATTCTACTTTCTAATACCTTCACCAATATTTACTATATCCAAATTTACCTTCATCCCAATCATACAAATAATCAAACGTTCCAATCTAGTGAAAACTAGCAACTACCAATTCAACCAATTTAAATAAATTCATGCTTTCATGTGAGTAATCCCATCAACATAACAGTTCCACAAACTATTTTTACTTAATAACCCAATTAAAAATTCTAAGATTTGTTAGAATTGCTTACCTTAATTCAAAGTAAAGCAGTTCGAGTTTGTACTCCTTCCCCTAAATTTGAAAATTACACCAACAACTTAGAACCCTAAAAATTTAACATCACTGTTCCATAAAAAAATTACTTTTTTACCTCTTGAGGAAATGAAGAACTTGAACTCAAGTTTCTAGTAAATGGCACCTAACTTTTCTTCATTTTTTCTTGTCTTTCTTTCTTTTTTCCTTTTCTTTCTTCTTTCTTTCTCTATTTCCTCACCGTTTCAACCTCTGTTTGTATATGAAAAATGAAAAATGGGTTCAATTAGTGCTAGTTAGTGGAATACTAAGTCACAATTTGCAAAGGAAGTCCATCATCTTCCATTTGATATAAAATTTTGTCCTTCTTCCAAGGATAGATAATTACATCCCAATTTTAAATTTAATCCACCTCAAACCCTCAAGTGTTGTCAATTGTAAAATAAACCCCAAGAAAATAATTATTCCATATAAGTCCTTATTTGACTTCGACTTTGACTAGTCAAACCTTTGACTTTGAAATAAAATATTGACTTTTGACTAGTATAAAATAGGGTAGAACACCCAATCTCCTAACTAAAATTCTTGCTTTTGTTTTTATCCGTATATAACTTCATTCTAGCTCTGGCATGTGCTAAATTTTCTCTGACGATTTGGTCCATTTTATGCCTTTCTTGTAGCAATTCATCCACTACTGCCACACTGATATATTTGTATAGACCTAATGCTAACTAAGAAGGTTTGATACCATAGAAAGTCTCAAACGGAGTCATTTTGATGAAGGTATGAAGGGTGTATTGTACCCACTACTCTGCCATATTTATCCACTTATTCTATTACTTGGGATGCTTGTGAACCATACACCTAAAATACATTTCCAAACACTAATTTAATCTTTTCGTCTAGCCATCAGTTTAAGGATGATAGGCAGAGGTCAATTGCAAATTGTTTCCCAATTATTTGAATATTTCCTGCCAAAATACAGTTGTGAAAACCTTTTCTCTGTCAGAAATGATACTTTGTGGCATACCATGGAGTTTGTAGATGTTATCTAGGAATAACCTTGCAATAGTTGCAGCAGAGAAAGGGTGTGATAAAGTTAGGAAGTGACCATATTTTGTCAATCTGTCTACCAAAACCAAGATGGCATTCTTGGTCCTAGAGTTAGGCAATCCTTCAATAAAGTCCATAGATATGTGACTCTAGGCATACTGTGGTTCTGTAATGGCTGCAGCAAACAAGGATATGCAACATGCTCTCATTTATACCTTTGGCAAATGTTACATTCCAAGACTTCTTGTTTGATTTCTCTCACCATTCCAGGCCAAAAGAAGTAACACTTAGCTCTATGAATGTTTGCTTGAACCCTATAGTGTCCCCCTTCCTGGGATGAGTAAATGGCCCCAATTAATTTCTATCTCACCCTACTTTAGAGTCAATGTAGATTTTGGATTTGTGCTTAAGCAACCCATCCATGTAAGTATAGTCAGGTTCTGACTTTCATTAAGAAGCAATGTAGTGATTTTGCTCTCAGCTTCCTCATCTCCTTGGTAACTGGTAATTACCTCCTGAATCCAAGCTAGGGTCATGGTGGTTATGACTAAACAATCAGTATCATCAGGTTTTACTTTCTTGACAGTGCATCTGCTACTTTATTATCTATCCCTTTGTTTTATTGGATTTCATAGCTAAGTCCAATAGTTTGTTTAGCCATTTCTGCTGCAATGAAGTTGCTAGTAGTTCCTTCTCATCTATGGGTAGTCCCAAATTTTTATTGTTAATCCCTTTACTTAGGTAGGCAATTTGGTATCTTATTCGACATTAAAATAGCCCCTATTCCACCATAGCATACATTAGCTTCGATCACAAAAGGGAGAGGGAAGTCTGAAAGAGCTAGTACTAGAGTAGTACATGGCCAGTTTCAATTCTTAAAAGGCCATATCAGTAATTTCATTCCAGCGAAATTTATCCTTCTTCAAGAGATCTGTCAATTGTCTGGACACGGCCCTATATCCCTTCACAAACCTCCTATAGTAACCAGTGAGCCATCAGGCAGCAATCTTGGAAGGGTTTGCAGATACCCTTTTTGTTGTGATGATATGTCCCAAAGTATTCTATCTTAGGTTGCCCAAAGGAACATTGACTTCCCTTAGCACAAAATTGGTACTCTCTCAGCAACTTTAAAACCTCCATAAATGTTCACAATGAATGTATAAGTCCTTGGTGTAAATCAATATATCACCAAAGAAAAACAAAAAATACTTTCTAAGTTATCTTTTGAAAACTTCATTCATTAGGCACTGGAAGGTGGCTGGAGCATTAGTGAGTTCGAAGCTAGGTGGGGGTAAGCCTTTTAGTTCAGAGAAAACCATGGGAAACTTATCTACCACTGCACGTATTTCAATTGGTACCACCTCTGGCTTCTTCTCAGCACTTTTGTCAATTTGTGCTATCAGTCTGTAGGTTTGATTTCTAAAATAGCTTCTTTCATCCTCTTCTGTCATCATTTGGCGTTCTTTCTTAATATCCTCATTACTTAGTTCCAGCTTAGTGTCACCATGAGTAAAGGTTATACTCCCTTTGTAGAAATCAAAGTGTACAGGGTTAAACTGGCTTAACCAATCAACTCCAAGCACCATGTCACTTTCTCCCAATTTGAGAACCTTCAACTAATACTGAAACTCCAAATTCTACATCCTCCAGGTCATTAGGTTACATATAGCATTACTCACCATTTTTTCTCCATCTACTATTGTCAAAAATATGGGTTTGACTGGCTGCATCTTATAGTTGATATTTCTGGCCAAGTGTTCATCGATAAAGTTGTGGGTACTCCCACTATCAATGAGGATGGAAACTCTTCTGTTCTTGATGCTCCCTGGAATTCTAATGGTTTTGGTCCTACTGTTGCCTATTAAAGCATGGATTGAAATCTCTGTAGCTTCATTTGATTCCTGCTCCACTTCATGTTCTCCTTCCTCTCCTGGTAATTCTTCTTCTTTACATTTATCCTCTTCATCCATCAGTATGAAATTCAGCATTCTATTCTTGCACAAATGATCATGTGTATTTCTCATCACACTTGTAGCACAACCTTAGTTCCATCTTGCTTTAGAAATCTGAGGGTGTAATAGCATTGAACTTCAGGGAATTGTTTGGGTTTTTTGGAACTTGGTTCAGTGTAGGGAGTAACTTTGTAAGTAGTCTTAGTTTGTTTGGTATTAGGATAGATCCATTTGGTTTGTGTATAAGGTTTATAACTTTTGGTCCCTTTGTTTATGGCTACAATAGTATTCTCCCGTGAGAGATCCACTTCAAAAGCCTTAGTTGAGGTTGTAGGTTTGATATTTCCACCATCGATTTGATTCCCTCTTTCATGCTCCTGGTGAAGATAGATATGTAGTATGATTCAGGTAGGTGAGGCAGTAATAACATCACCCGAGACATCAATTTCTCAAATTGTTCCTGATACTCAATAATAGATCCCTACTGCCTTAGCTTACTAAACACTTCAATCACCTCTCCAACCATGTTTTCTACTAATCTTCTACAGATTTCACTAGAAAATGTTCCCCAATCTGCCTCTGGATAACTGATTATAAATCCATAGAGTCGTATATCAGTTCTGCCCTTCGAATATATTTCGACAATGCCTATTTTTATCTCCTCCGGTACTTGATGTATCTGAAAATACTTCCTAGCTTTCCTTAGCCACTCTCTAGGACCCTCCCCATTGAAGTAAGGAAAGTTTATCTTAGAAATTTTCGGATTCAACCTATGATTACCCTTCCATTTCCTTGTGTGGAATAATCCTATATCCCAGTGTCCATCACTCCTTCATCAGATAGAATGTGAGTCATGTGACCTTCCTTTAGTGTCCCTTTGCCAATTCCTTGTGATGAAGAGTTCCCAGATCTAGAACTAATTGTTCATCCACTCATCTTGGCCATCATCCCCACAATATTTTCATACTTTTTGTTCATCTCCACCATTAACCCTTCGAGGGTATCATGTCTGATACAAAGGTGTTTTACAGTCTGGTCTGTACTTTGGTAAGCCACACTAACTCGCCCAATTCCTTAATACATCTTTTTAATTTGTTCTTCCTGGCTTTTACTAAGGGTTTCCATTTATATCCATGCTCACATACTGGTTTGATACCAAATGTGATGATTGGCCCTCAACACCTCAACAGATCCACACAAACCAGAAATATTAAACACAAACAATTAAATGAACTTAACACCCATTGATTTAATTACACTAAAACAAACATTGACAGCTAAATTTGATTAAAAGAAAGAGAGAGATAATAAGAGCGAAAATTTGGGAGAGAGGATGTTGTGGTTTGGCCCAAATTCTAGTGGGTATAGGAGTGGTCTAGAAGAGATCAAAATTATGGATCGGAGGATAAAGTCGCTGCATTTTCGATAGCTTGGTGCTAGCTGGAAGCTCAAGCAAGTCTGGTAGAAAAAGACCCCAAGACTTGGTCGCTCGCCTCTCGCTTGTCTATCGCTCGAGTGACATGTTTATCCAGCCCAGACCCCTTTTTGGCTTTGATGCAGTGTTGGACTCCTATTATTCTACAACTTGTTCTCTA
>CAIGRP010009679.1:594-12975 GCA_903798385.1 Fraxinus cuspidata | reverse complement strand
TGCTCAACTTCTTGCAGGCCTAGCCCTAGAATACTTCGGTTGGAGATTTCATTGTAGCCTAACAATCTAAGAAGCTTATAATATCCCACTACTATTACTATGCATCTACTAATGAATATGATGGTCCCTAGGCCATATCAACTTATTAGATCGAACCACCTTCTGGAGTAGATAGAAAGACTTCTCAGGCATAGTATACCATCCCTTTTAATTAGATGTGTTCTCTAATTGGTAGTTGATCATGCACTACTTCTTACGTATTTAAATATTTTTCTATAGTGGTTGGAGGGGTTTAAGAAGCAAGTTGAAAGTTTTTGTACGATGATCCAAGTTGACTTTAATGAAGACTAGTTTCAAAATAGTGTTTTGTTCGGTCTTATGCAAGGACCTCTTTAGTGACATGCTCAACAAGTTTTGGTTAGTTGTTGGAGTANTTTAAGAAGCAAGTTGAAAGTTTTTGTACGATGATCCAAGTTGACTTCTATGAAGACTAGTTTCAAAATAGTGTTTTGTTCGGTCTTATGCAAGGACCTCTTTAGTGACATGCTCAGCAAGTTTTGGTTAGTTGTTGGAGTATATTCAAAATATTAGTAAGTGTTGTCAATCCATCAAAGTATGGTTTGATGGATCAAGTTGAGATGACATTAGAATGTGGGGTTATTTTACTCGTGTGGCCTGTACAAACTATGGTAGTAGTCCATACAATTATATATGTAAGTTAAATAAATTGCCATATTAGTTCAATCACATTTACGAAAAAAAAAGTAAAATAATAATAATAGTAATTTTAACTTAGAACAAATGATAAACACATCTTTCCAATCATATACAAGGAAAAAAATATTACATTTGACAAATATTGAAAATTGTACTTGACAAATTATTTCGATTAGAAATTTTGAGAATCAATTTTATGATAAAAGAGACCTAAAAATTAGCAAATGCTTAAAGCCGAGACATGTTGTGGCCCTACAAGGAAAAAAAAAAACATAAATGGCATGTTTGAGCCTATTTTTTTTGTGTAGAACCAAAAATGTATTTTGAAATAGTTGATTGATGGAGAATGAAGAAAAAGTTTTGGATTGAGTGTAATATTATTTTGTTGAAAAATGTGATTGAAAAAAAATAGAGAGAAAAAATATATTGAAAAAAAAATCGGGATTAAACAATGTTAAAGTCGGAAAAGGAAAAAAGAAAAACGCGCCTTCAAAGTAGAAAAGTCAGCGACAAGATTCATCAGAGTCAAAATTACCCATAAATACCACGTGATCTAGAATAGTTTATTCATTAATTCATAGATAGATTTTCCTCGTTCATATAGTAGTTCGAAGGCAGTGCCATCTTTTTCTGGGCTTTGCAGATAAGATATTTTATTTTGGAAGTGGTGGAAAAAAGTCTTCAGTCATGACAGGAAGAGAGATTCTTAACAAGATGAAGGTCAAATTCTTGCCTTGACTTCGATTTTTGCTTAATTATTTTGCATACTTATTATATTAGATTGATTATTAGGGATATCCCATTTCTTTATTCATGTTTGATTGTAAATTGTGATGTGCAGAGGGGTGGTTGGGGTGGGGGCGATCTGGGGTTCTTTCGGTGTAGATAACATAAGTAATAACAAGTTCCTAGCAAGATGAAGGTCAATTATTGTCTTTTTGCTTAATTATTTGGCATACTTATGTAATTAGACGGATTTATAGGTATATTCCACTTGTTCATTCATCTTTGATTGAAAATTATGATATGCTGTGTGGGGTGGGGTGGGGTGGGGGTGGGGGTCACGGGTGGGGTGTTCTCTTGGTGTGGATAGCTTATGTAATATAAAATTCTTAACAAGATCAAGGTCAATTCATGTTTGATTGTAAATTATGATATGCATTGTGGGGTTTGGTTGGGTGGGGGTGTTCTCTTAGTATAATAACAAATGATAGCTTGATAGTTCAAGAGTTGCTCGTCAAATTTGTGCCTTTTCCATCAAAGAAGACTATTGTGGATTTTTTATGGACAGATACTTATGGTCCTTAGATCTTTGAAACCTTAGATTGAGAGAATAAACACAATCTTTGAAGAGGCTGCTTAAGCCACTTTTTTATGGGATGTTGGAGTATTAGATCATATAGAGATTGGGTTCAGCAGTAGTGGAGCTAAATCGATTTTTTTGCTTAATTATTTTGCTTACATGTAAGAAGATGGATTTATAAGTATATCCCCTTTGTTTATTCATGTTTGACTGTAAACCATGAGATGAAGTCTGGAGGGGTAGGGGTGGCACGGGGGTGTTCTCCTGGTGTAGATAACATATGGTTGTTCAAGAGATGCTTGTCAAATTGTTCCTTCTCCATCAGATACGAAGAAAGGACTGCTCAAGGGATACTTAAAGCAACTTTAGTAATGGGATATTGGAGTGTTAGATCATATCGAGATTGGGTTCAACGGTAGTGGAGCTAGAAGAATGGATTGTTACTAGTAAAGTTTATGGAGTTGAGGAATGGATTGAAAGATGTGTTTTCCCTTGTCGGAGTTTTCATTCAATAATTTACCGTCAAAATAATCGGTTGTACTTAGGCAAGCAGTCCACATAAATCCGACCTTTTATATCTATCCAATTTCCCACGTTTGAATTATTTTATTTTATTTTTTAAATATTTTTGCCAGCAAGTGCTTGATTTTATGTCATTCATAGGATAAACCATGGATTAGAGCTCCTATATTAGGATCATTCTTGTAAGCATCTTTTGATCATCATTACCAGAATGAGGTTTTATATGCATTTAGACCTTCTATGTCGAAAGAATCATTACACGATTGTTTCTTCTAATATTTACAAAATAATTGATATGGCTAAAAACTAAAAAGTCCATGATAATGTAAACCTCGAGATTTAATGATTATATCTAGAACTGTTCAATTAGGGGTCCTCAACCACTTGAGATTTAATGATTATATCTATGTAGCATTCACTAAGAGAAGCAAATTTTGGGTTTGCAATCTCAAGATATAAATGTTTAGGAAGTAACAGAAAATATGGGAACTTAAACCAAGCTAGGGGTTGGGCTGAGAGGAGATTTAATAGTATAAGTTCATTGTTTATAGTGGTATAGCACGGTTCATTTGTTGAGCAGGACATCATGTCTTTTCTTTAGTAATGTGCTAACAAAGAAGATGTATTTACAAAATAATTGATATGGCTAAAAACTAAAAAGTCCAAGATAATGTAAACCTCGAGATTTAATGATTATATCTAGAACTGTTCAATTAGGGGTCCTCAACCACTTGAGATTTAATGATTATATCTATGTAGCATTTACTAAGAGAAGCAAATTTTGGGTTTGCAATCTCAAGATATAAATGTTTAGGAAATAACAGAAAATATGGGAACTTAAACCAAGCTAGGGGTTGGGCTGAGAGGAGATTTAATAGTATAAGTTCATTGTTTATAGTGGTATAGCACGGTTCATTTGTTGAGCAGGACATCATGTCTTTTCCCATAATGAATGAATCAGCGGCCCCATACGGATTGAAAGTTGTATGGAAATCACTTATAAGAGGATTGGACAAGAGTTTGGCTTCAAAGGGACGCGAAGTGGTGCCAGACTGAAGTTTCTTGTGTTCAGTATAATAAGTTCTTATTATATACAAACATATAATGACTTGATGCTCCTAGCTTGACTCAATAGGTTCCCATCAACTTTATTGCATCTTGTCAACACCCTTTCTTCTCTTTCAGCAATCCGAAAAATGTAGCAAGTATTCAATAGGTTCCCTGTTTGATGGCCATTATAAAGAGAAATTGGGGAAAATGATGTCTTGAATAGTGATTTTTGGAGAATGTGTGGTTAAAAAGTGGATAAAGTTTTGGGTTCATGTGCAAAATATTTTATTGTATAAATGTGTGGTTGAAAATAAGTATGAAAATAAAGAGAGTCAAACAGGGGACTTAAAACCATGCATAAAGTACAATTTCTGTAAAAAGATTCAGTGGTTAAGATATATTCTAATTTTTATTGCATTATGGAAATCGATGTTTTGGGTGCATGTTTGGCACAACTTGGTCAAATACATTTTTTTCACACAGTTTGAACAACTACTATCCACTTATTATCCACGCATTTTGTAAGATCTATAGCTTATAAGCACTTAAATGCACTAACCACTTATTATCCACACATTTCATAGATCTCAAAGCTTATAAACTCTACCAAACATACTCTTACTAAGTCACAACAAATTCTTAACTCGATGTACCTCCTAAAGATCCGAGTGTCTTATGCAGGGTCTTATTCTGATGGTTGTTTACAGATGACTTGCTACATTTTTTCGGATTAACTCAATTTTTACGATTATTCAGGAAAAAGCATGTTTTTCAACTTCAATTACACCGGAAGCGGGAAAAGGCAAAAGTAAATTCTCGAAGCACATTACTTGTGGCTTCTATCTTGAGAAAGGAAAATCAAATCATGCTATGGAAGATTGTTTAGTTTCTGAATTTAAGAAATTGGACGATAATGAGTTGGGTCTATTTGCTATCTTCGATGGGCATATGGGGCATGACGTTGCAAAATACTTGCAAGGGCACCTGTTTGACAATATTCTGAAGCAGGTAATCATATTATTTCTTCTTTTTCATCTCCTTAAATATCCCAAAATAATGGCTATTTCGACATTCTTCTCTAATTTGATCTTCCTCTTCACTCTTTATTTAAACAGCATGATTTTTGGACCGACACAGAGAAGGCACTAAGAAGAGCTTATAAGACCACAGATAACGAAATATTGGAGCAGTCCTTTCGCTTGGGGAAAGGAGGGTCGACTGCAGTTACTGCAATATTGATGAATGGGCACAAACTGGTAGTTGCAAACGTGGGGGACTCTCGGGCCGTCATATGTAAGAAGGGTGTTGCGAAACAAATATCAGTTGACCATGAACCAAGCAAGGAAAAGTCGACGATCGAGAAAAAGGGTGGCTTTGTATCAAACATTCCAGGTATTCTAAATACTTGTTGTGAAAGTTGAATGATATTGATGCTTGAAAGAATTTACAATTGTTGACTTCTTTACCCTTGAAGTCATATAACTGCTAGTATTTTTCCCTCAGATGCAGCTCAATGCATTTTATAAAATGCCCTTCTAGGTTTGGCTGCAAATTATAAACAGTCAACCTAGCTTATAAGCTCAAAATCCACCAAACATGTCTTAATTATATGATGGCTTATATTCAAGCCCAAATTGGATTAAGCAATAAGCTAGACTCATCCAACTTATTCTAATAAGATAGTTTGACCAAATGAATTATGAATTTAACCTTCTTTATCTTAATATTTATCATCAACCTTGTGTTATCGAAGAAAACCACCTCATTCATTACAGAAGAGAAATCAGGCCAAAAGGGTAACTTATAATTTCACAGAATATTATGGTATAATTATAATTTTTTTTCATGGAAATTTGATAAAAAGAAGCTGGCTTATTTGTTTGATCCCCATTTTTCTAAAATACATTTTCCCCCTCTTATTTGCAATCACACATTTTTCAATAAAATAATATTACACGCAAATCCAAAACTTTTCCTTATTTTTTAACTATATATTCTCCATCAAATCACTATTCTAAGATGCATTCTTGGAGAATAATGGGGCTCAAAGAAGCCTTTAGCCTATGTTTCTCTTCTATTAAAAAGAGTTATTTTTGGGAGAATGAGTTTTGCAATTGTAATTTTTTTTCTTTGGATGCGTGGTTAAAAAGTAAAAAAAAAAAAATTTGGGTTTACGTGTTAAATTTTTATTGTGTGAATGTATGGTTGAAAATGAATTTGAGAAAAAAAGAGCTCTGACTTAATGAGAGAACAGGGGCTCAGTTAAACACCCCATGGGCATTTCAGCAATTCTCCCCTCGCCAAAAGCTTATAAATAAGCACAACCCATCCAAACATATGTTCTTATGGTACTTACAAGCAATCTACACGTATATGCGTTTTTTTTTTCAATTTACTTATAAGATAGATCTTTTTTGTAAGCCCCATCCAAACATGCTCATCAGATCGATTTATTCATCTAAGCTGAGATTTTGTGATTCCTGCTGCAGGTGATGTTCCTCGAGTTGATGGTCAGCTGGCAGTGGCCAGGGCATTTGGTGACAAGAGCTTGAAGAGACATCTTAGCTCAGAGCCAGACGTTGCAGTCGAGACAGTAGATGAAGACGTAGAACTTGTCATTTTAGCTAGCGATGGATTATGGAAGGTGGGATATCTGAGAAACCTACAGTTACAATTGTAATTCTCGAGTTAATTTTGTACACTTTTGGTAGGTGATGTCGAATCAAGAAGCTGTTGAATCCATCAGAAACATTAAGAGTGCTCAATCGGCTGCAAAGCACTTGGTCGAGGAGGCTGTTTCTAGGAAAAGCAAGGATGATATCTCATGCATTGTTGTCAGGTTTCAGTAATATGTACATTTTCTTTCGGTCGGCATTATGCTTTATGTGACGATGTCCAACGGAGTGAAATTCCCATAAACCAAATCGTGATGTTGTGTGTATTGGCCATTAGTTATTTCTCTTGTTTAAAGACAGGATTTGCATCTCAGATTACAGTCTGTATATATATATGAACATATAGATTTTCTGAGGTTTGGTAAGGGCTTGCTTGGGAGGTTTTTTTTTTTTTTTACTGGTTTTGAGTGGCACCGTTGGATTGGAAAAACTGGTACTTGATAGTTTTTTGGGTTGGTGTAATTTTAAGGTGTTTTCTCAACCCACTAATTCGACATGTTTTAACCATTTTTCATATTCTCTTCTAATTTTGCCCTATATAAAATAATTATTTTCAACCGACCTATTTTATTCAAAATTAAATGGTAAATAAAAATACATTAACTAAAAAAATATTTTCATTTAAAAAATTATATTATAACTAAAAAATATTTATAAGTAAAATATTAATTGTAAGATAAGAAAAATTACATACTTAAAGTTATTTAGAAGTATTTATAACTTAAAATTGTAAAATTTATTTGTAAGTAAAAAAATATTAACTTAAAATTTTAAAGTAAATATTTAAATTAACTTGGATTAGTTCGACTTACATAGCTTGTAAAATTTATTCATAAGTAAATATTTTTACTCATCAGTTATGAGAAAAAAATTCATATAATATTGAGGGATATATACGTAATTTTATTCTTTTAAAAAAATAACAAACTCTCAAATATAGGTTGGATAGTTTTAAAAAATTGTTATTAAAATCACTCAAAATTTATCCGATTATAAACGCTTAAAATCGATATTTTAAAAAACGTTTATAACTAGTACAACAAAACTCCCAAGCAGACCCTACGTGTTTTTATGGTATTATCACTTATGACTGGAGATAAATTAAAAGCTGAAACTGAGAAAGAAACAATTCATGCAATTATGCCTTATCTTATAAATTGTATTTTTAAAGTCAATTTAACTAAAATTATGAGTTCACCTGTTAATGTCATATTTTGCAATTATAATTATTAATGTATTTCTTTGTCAACTTGGATTAGTTTGACTTACATAGCTTGAGCCCTCTTCGGATCTTGATTTAAGAACTACGAAGTAAGAGGAAAAATTAAGAAGCTGGACATATAAGAAGATTGATAAGAGTGATTTCTTTAAAAAAAAATAATATAAAAAAAATTGAAGGAAATTTAACTATGATTATATTTGATTGAGCTTTGAAAAACATTGATGGCAAATTTGACTCTCGTACTGTATTTTGATTAATCTACGTTTGATCATAAATATAACCCGTCTTGAATTAATCTACCGAACTCAAAACCTATTGATGCAAACTAGATACTAGATCTACTATAAAGATTGAATATGATCGATTTTTAGGAATCGTTTGTGTCAAAAATATTTTTCTTTTTTTTATGTTCATTCAATTGAAACATGTATAAAAATAAATATTCGAAAATATATGAATTCATAAGCTTTGGAAAAGAAAAATACTTCAGTGAAATGATTTTACATGCACGGGATATGATTATCTATTTAAATCATAGCACTTCGAATTTCGAACTACTCAATCAATATCTAAGAGGCTGAGTGAGAAAAACATAGTGGGTCGAGCCAATCCATTCAAATTCAAAATGTCATAATTTGAGTGAACTATCTTACCACATGATTTGCTGTCATGGAAGCCATTTTAACTTAAAAGGTCAGGATATGAAAACCTCATAAAAATACAAATTGCTTCACCTAAAATCGAAACATGGAGTCTTGCATGCAGTGTGTAATGTCGAGCTGCCACATATACCATTCTGCATGTAAAAACCCTTAGTACTATCAAGCCACGCACCTCTCTGCCATACCTCACACTATCCTCGTCACTCTCTCTTTATCTCTCTAAACTCTTCTCTCTCTATATGTCTCTCTGTATATATATCCCTTCTTTAACTCTTCCATTTCATTCACAAAATTCTTAAGATGGGTAGTATTTGTGCTGAGATGGAACACAAGTTTCATCACTCTCACCAGCTATATTCCAACAAGAGAAGTATCGAAATTCCACCGAGAAAACTCCTTGGCCGCCGCTCCACGGCGGCGGCAGTGGAGTTTTTCATGGAGTCCCCAAAAGCTGAAGCGGCTATTTCCCGGAGATTCTTGCCATATAACAATGATGACGATGAGGATGACCCTTACTCAGCCGACGATTTCAGAATGTTCGAATTTAAGGTGCGAAAGTGTAGACGGAGTAGGAGCCACGACTGGATGGAATGTCCCTTCGCGCATCCCGGAGAAAAGGCTCGGCGAAGGGATCCGAGGAAGTATAACTATACTGGAACTGTATGCGCTGAGTTTCGTAAAGGCTATTGTGGAAAGGGAGATCTATGCGAGTACTCGCATGGGGTATTCGAGTCTTGGCTACACCCAACTCGGTATCGAACCGAGGCGTGCAAAGACGGCAAGAATTGCCAGCGAAAGGTTTGTTTTTTCGCGCACTCTGCCCGCCAGCTTCGCACTCCATCTTCAGTTTGTATCGAGAAATTGCACCACCATTGCTGTGTTCATTGTCATTCGATTACTAATTCTCCGACTTCAACTTTACTTTGTATGTCCAATTTGTCTCCCCCGGTCTCTCCAGGCCAAAATTCACCTGTTTTTATTTCGGCTTCGGCCGGACAAGCGAGTTATAAAGATGCAATGACTGATTTGATGAGCTCATTCGAAGCCATGAATGTGAATGATTCCTCTCAAGGTAATTTCCCTTGGATCGATGTGAATTTTTTGTTGGATGAACAACCTCAGTTCATTTTATCTCCTTCGACGTCATCGAGTACTAAATTCATGAATGGAAATAACAAATTGTTCGTGGATGAGGATTTTTGTGCAAGAAACTTGATGGAAGACAATAATGAAGGTAGCTTGGGTGGACCTGATCTTGGATGGGTCAATGATCTCTTGACCTAAATAATGAAGATTTTTGTATATAATAATGGCGGGTCCTAATATTTTCATATTTTGTGGAGAATTTTTAAATATTGTTGCTTTTAATTTGAATTCTTCTGTAAGGTGTTGGGTAATAATCTTGTAATAATGTAATATTTCTCTTATGAATTTAATCAAAATCTTGTATTCTCCTCTTTTTTTGTTGTATTTTCTTTTTATAGGAAAAAGGTTAATGATTTAAATGTCATCGTGACGACGAATAAAGATTAAAGTTCGTTAATGCTATTTTAAAGTAATGCATTTATAAGAAAATGTAGTACGGATTAACCATCATTTCACTATTCCGAATTATTTACGCCGTGAAGTAAAAATCTTCAACAAAGTCGAGTTGATTTAGAGGCATAAATTGAGGAAGGCTCTCTCTCTCGTTTTAGTGAACAAATGATGCTACAAGAGAAGTTGATTTGATGCTAATGTACTGTAATTTGTTTGGAGATATGAATGATAGTGTCATGTGTTTCCTAGGAGGGGAGCTTATGTGTTGGACAGCAAGAATTGTAGGGAAGATTTCTTAAAATAATAATCGAATCCGAGGATAGGATTGTAGGGTTAGGTGAGTTCTTGTCACAAATTCACGAGCAATGCATTGTGAACTTTAATTGGGGGGTGGGGGGTGGATGATACTATTGTGACTTTAGTCTTTATCCCCATAACATGCCCATATGCCTTTTGTAATGGCTAAATGACCCACTCCAAGTTTTCATATTTGTTTCTTTCTTTCTATGCGGAAGTGCTTGAATCTAGTCACTCAATTAATTTAAAAATACGAAAAAAGACGCACAACACATTTAAACCTAAGTATCTGTGGACGGAACTGGAAGTGAACTTCAGTTCTTGACGAATAATTCGGTTGTGATGTGTTCAGTACTCCGAGTAAAAAAACATTATTATGAATCTACTTTTGTATTGAGCTTTGTTCCATCTTTAAGTTAGAGAGGAATAAGGGGGGTTAGCTTCACCAACATGTATGACAAGTCAATCCATCTAAATAAACTAGAGACAGCCACGATCCATGGAACAAGGTCTATAGAGGCTTGGGAGTTAAATGTGGTATGCCTCTCTAGATGTTCTAGTTCACAACCCGACCCATCTCTTCAAGCACTTTTTCGCTCAATAAATGTGCAATCGACAAAACTTACCTTGTCGTAATAAATTTTGAGATAAATGTCTTTCTTTTCTTTCCATTTTTCCAAAAGAATGGCCCAATAAAGAGACAATGGCCCAAAATCGAAGGAAGAAGGTTAACTAAGGCTCCTCAAAAGCTCAAATCCAACAAGGAAATGAAGCCCACGTTAGATATGTTTAGGATTGGCCCAACGTCAGAAGAGTGGCCGGTCCAACATCATGTGTGTCATGAAAAGCCTATCAATGTACAGACGTGTCAACTGTCCCAACGTGGAAAATGACTCGACAGTGTGACACTTCAATCCCTTTAGCTGAGAACTAAAAAAAAATCCAAATCATGTGGCCAAGTCCAGTGTCTACAATCATTATCAAATCACAAAAAAAAAAAAAATCAAATTAATTCTAAATCTAGGGTTCTTGCTACCATATTTTGATGCATGATTATGTCCATGTTTGGTTTTATTAAAAATCGAATTTTTAATAAATTTTGATAAAAATTGATAAATTTTGTGGATTTTATAAAATATGTGATTAAAATTGAATATCAGGAAAAAATAAGTTTTAGAAAATGAGTGTCAAATATGAACTAAATCATTTTCTGATACAACAAGCTATATAGCCATCTCTATGCATCCATTAAAAACCGTCCCAGATTGATGGTACTCTTAGTAGATTTTTTTTGTGAGTAGAACTAGAAAAGCTTACTACTATTTTAAAATGTTCAATCTTCTTGCTTCGAAAGTTGAATAAATTTTAAATCTTAAATGAATAGTTGCGTTCACAAGTTTAACAATTTTCATACGCAAAATGAAGGGCTACTTCAGAAGTTGAGCTCGATCAGATTATCTTGTGCATTTTGCGGCCCCTAGTTTGACTTTGTTAATTTTATTTATTTTTACTTTTTCAACTTTCGGTAAGAACAAGCAATGAAAATTAAAGTCAATTTATCAAAGAATTACGATGAAATTTTAAGGACACATCAAATAAACACAATAATTCAAAAATAACTTATATTCCCTATTACCACGTCTCGAAACCACAGGATGCCGACACGGGGCGCTAAGTCAAAAAGTGAATTTTTAATTGACTCGATAAACTTCAATTAATCTCAAGTAGATCACTTAGCATCAACGTATTTCCAATTAGATCACTAAATTTCAATTTAATTTCATATTTCAAAACTCTATAATATATCGTGTCTCAAATTGATGAAAATTACTTAATTGAACGTTAGATAACAATGGATTCTCCATGCCACCACAAAAAAGACACGTTAACTCATCCATATACTACGTTAAAAGTGTTAAAATGAAATAAATACGCACTTTAACATTTTAATTTATATATTGTCACAACCCTGATTTTACTGCTTTCTTAATAATTAATCAATTATTGCATAACTGTCAATTAAGCAATTTTCATCATTTTGAATGAAGATGTGGGATGGAATTTTAACATTTGAAACTAAATTAAAGTTCATTGACTTTATTGAGAAGTGAAGTTATTTAGTCCCTATTTGGTACCTATTGTTCAAAATCTATTTATTTAAATTTTTTATCAACTTCTTAATTACATATTTTTATTGAAATTTGTCAAAATTTATTACAAATGTAATTTGTAGTTAGAGGCTTAAATTAATTAGCACATAACGTCTTCACCTTTCATTGTTATTGTGGAAAACGTCCATACATTTCATTTTTTGGCATTTTCACCCTTATTTTCACATTTCATTGCGCAAAAGGTCTTTTTCACCTATTTTCTCAATTAAAAATTAAGAAATGA
>CAIGRP010009667.1:0-16295 GCA_903798385.1 Fraxinus cuspidata | reverse complement strand
TCGTTTTGCATTTCATTTCTTTGCTACGTATGAATATTTATTTATAAACTACTGATTATTTTACTGGATAAAATAATATTCATGAAGTACCATATACTGTACCTTCTATTATTTTTACCAACATTTTATTTTTTGTTACTGATTAGACCATCATTTTTATCTGTTACCATTTAGTGTGCCATACTAATCTGAAAATCAGCATCAAACCAGAACCCAACGATCTGTCTAACAGAACTTGTTTAGTTACAGATTTTAATCTTGAAACTTATTACATCTGGTCTTGTTCCTTAACCCTAAAACTATGCCTACTAATCTTTGAATTACTTTATCCGATCTGATCATTAATTATCATATAAAAGCATGTCGTGTTAATAAAGTTAGAGAGTGAAATAAAAGAGAATTTTTAGTCAACAATGAACATAATGAACAGTTGAAGTCGGTAGATATTTGAATGTCAAGCATTAAAAAAATTAACATAATACAATTTGTTTGCATGTAATTGCATAAAGAAGGAAATGTGGTATGCAATATTTCAAGAAGATTAGTTGTTGTGAACGAAGACGATACCAGAATCGCTCTGATACCACTTGTTGTGAAACCAACCACCGGATTAAGATGTTGAAGTTATATGACACAATAATGAAATATATAATCACAAGTAAAAGAATAAAAAAAGACTATGACACAATAATGAAGTATATGATCAAACAAAAGAATAATAAAGACAAGAGATATGGTAGATGAATTAAGAAATTTTATTGATTCAAAAATAATGGAGAAGAGAGAAAATTATAATGGATCCTATAATTCTAATAATATATATTTTCTCACACTTCAACAAAGAAATTCGAGTCACACCCAAATTCAAACAATCTCCACTTGACACGAATTCCACCAAGGAATGAACTGACTTCTTTAACAATAACAAAAAAATTAACTTCTCCAACAAAACTTAATACTCCACATCTTCCAATAAATCCAGCACTACTCTTGTAAAATTATTTCAGATTTCAAAAATCATAATAATCTTGAATTAGCCAAAATGGGCTGTAACACACCCCAAGATAGAATCAATACCAAACGATTTTACAAGAAGCCCCTTGCTAAATTGAACACATTATACTCCACTTAAAGCATGCTCAACAAAATCAACATCCACATACCTTATTCCACTAGTTCTGTCTCTAACAATTGAATACAATGACACCAAAGGTGATAGTAACAAAACGGCACTACCTATATCTTCTAAACTCCATTGAGCCGTATTCTTCAAATCTGAATCCTTTATGAGCTCCTAAAAGTATTGTACCAAACTGAATGTCCACCATGGTACTAAATCTGTGTTGATTGACTCTTCTAGATTATGTACAACCCTGCAAGATGTATAATTGAGACCTTTTATGTCCTTCCAATACAACATGGGCACCCATACAAATCTTCAAAACTCCACTTCCACCAAAGAACTCGTGATCTTTTGAATTAAGAATAGACAACGATCGAAACATGTCGAACCTGGCCAAGTGTTCTAATTGTTCCATCCAAAAGCTTTAATCTGGCCGCACCAATTCCAGCAACCCGACAAGGTGCGTTGTTACGCATAACCATGACACCTTTGAAAACAGTTTTATATGTAGTAAACAAGTCTTTATTAGAACACATATGAAACACGCATATTGAATCAAGAAAAAAATCTTCCTCTAGTTAGACTCGACGTCAGAAATAGCCAAGAGTTCTCCACCAATGTTCTCCGCAGGTCTGCTTACAAATATGATTACTGAACTTGAACTTCAATCTATCCCTTCCAAAGCCACTATGAGCAACCAGACCTTCTCCATCTCTGGCCTCAAAAATCAGATGATTCATCTTCTCTTTTGAATACAAAGCATCATACACATCTTCTATAGTGAGAGTATTATGACTATACAAAATCGTGTCTCTAAATGAAGAAAATGAAGCTGGCAATAAACACAATAAGATCAAGGCCAAATCTTTTTCATCATACTCTACTTCCAAAGTTTCCAAATCAACGATGATCTCTTTAAATAGAGCCAGGTGATCTTCCAATGATCATCCTTCTGCCATTCTATGAGAATATAAACGCTGCTTGAGGTTCAACTTACTTGTCAGAGTTTTAGTCATGCACAATTGCTTTAACTTCAACCATAAAGCAGCTGCTGAATTCTCATCAAAACATCATGTAGAATAGTATTTGATAGATGAAGATGAATGTGAGAAACTGCCTTCTTATCCTTTTGTAATTTCTCCTTGGTGGTCAAAGTTGCGAACATCTTGTCAATTCCCAGCAACGCATAATCCAAGTCCAGTTGTGTGAGTACTGTATGCATCTTAACTGTCATAGTGAAAATCTAGTGCTCCGATCCAAAAGTGGAATGTCATACTTCATGGAAGCCATCATGAACAAAATCCTCGAACAAATCAAACTCTGCGCTCTTGTGGAACTGTTGAACCAAGGCTCCATACCATTTGTTGTAAATGAAGCTGATACCAAAATCGCTATGATACCACTTGTTATAAACGAAGTCGATACCAGAATCGCTCTGATACCATTTGTTGCGAAATCAACCACCGGATTGAGATGTTGAAGTTATATAACACAATAATGAAGTATTTGATCAAGTAAAAGATTAATAAAGACAAAAAATATGAAAGAGGAATTAAGAGATTTTATTGACTCAAGAATAATGGAGAAGCGAGAAAATTATAATAGATCATATAATTCTAGTAATCTATTTTCTCACACTTCAACAAAGGAATTCGGGTCACACCCAAATCCCAACATTAGTTTTCTTTAAAAAAAAATTCATATGGTTTCATAATATAGAAGTTATATTTACGACTACTTTATTTGAGTATCGAGACTCTAACAAGATCAGACATTACTGTAGTTCGTCTCATTTTTATGAAACTATTCCTCAAGCAAAGCAGCCTATAAATCATCAAATTTTGGCGCAATGGAAAATTTTAAATCTGAAGTCCATTACAGAACAACCAACAAAAATGAACTACATATATTGAAAACGGTTGTGCTATGTATACGTAATAAGTTTACATAATGATTTACATACACATAATATAGTATTTCTTCAACCAAATTAAAAAAAAAAAAATTCCCCGCTTTCTTTTTAACACCCCATTTGTATCTAAATCATTGTTTAACTGTTTATACATATAAAGCATTATTCTATTGAAAATTGTTGTACTATATGTACATAATAGGTTTACATAAGGATTTATATACATATGATATGTTGAGATACGATGTGTCAGAATTTCTTCAACCAAATAAAAACTTCCCCCATTTCTTTTCGACATCTCATCTGTACAAGGGAGATGCATCAGCTGAGGGAGAATGCTTCTGTTGTAGGATAGCAGTTATGTTAGTTCCTCTCTCGTCCAACATTGACTTTCTGTCACCGTTCATCACCTCACTTTAATGGCTGCTAAACTTTAATTATGTTACTTTTAATAAAAAAAGCATATAAAATATAGGTTTAATCAAGAAATTGTAACTCTATAAATAGCCTTCTTCTGCACCACATCAGCGCCAACACTTCAGAAAAAGATACTGTTTTTGTACTTTGTTTGCTATTCCGTTTATTGATTTCCCAAAGCTCGATGGTGAGGAGAGGGCAAAACATTGGCTCAGATTGCTCAGTGCTGCGAAGAATTGGGATTCTTTCAGCTAACTATTCGTTAACACAGCAAGAATCGGGGCTTATACGACAGGCTAAAAGCCATCAAAGGTAGCAGCTGTAAGCTTACAAGCATATAACAAATGCTCATATAAAATGTGGATTGGGAGAACGTTTTCCTTCTCTGATAACGAAAATGAATGGCCAACCAAGACTCCTGGATTCAAGTAAGTATAATCCGCATCAATTTATACCTTTCGTTCATGTGATCGACCCCAAATTTACTGAAAACAATGCATAGTTTGTTGTTGTTCTTCATATGACATGTTACATATAATTGACAGGGAAACCACAAAAGAATACTGAGCTTAACTGAAAAATTTGGCAGTTAAAGTCATGGAAGTAATGGATGAAAACTTGGGATTACTAAAACGGTACATCAAGAAAGCCTTTGACGGCTGATTCCTGCTCAGATGGCTAAGTACTGCGAAGAATGGTAATTCTTTCACGTAACTATTCATTATCGCTACAATATGACCGGCTGAAAGCCACCGTAGGATAGTGATAAGCTTATGATCATAATAATCGTCATAGAAAGCATGTTTGTAAAAGAATATGAACACATTTTTTCATCTTGAAATCTGAAATTTTAATTTTTGTGTGACATTTTGCAGTTAGTGAACCATGGAATCCCTGGGGAGCTCCTGTAGAGGGTGAAGAAGGTGGCCTCTGAATGCTACAAATTGGAAAGGGGGGAAAATTTCAAGAATTCAATGCCAGTAAAGCTTCTAAATGAATTGGTGTAAAAGAAAAGTGAGGAAAATTGGAAAATGTGGATTGAGAGGATGTTTTCCTTCTCTCGGACGAGAATGAAAATGAATGGTCAACTAAGACTCCTGGATTCAATTAAGCATTATTTGTATCAATTTATACCTTTCACTTCATGCGGTCAACCTCAACTTTATTTGAATTCGAGGCTTAGCTTGTTGTCCATCATATAACACACTACATATATTGATAGGGAAACCCTGAAGGAATACAGAACTGAACTGGAAAAACTGGCAGTTAAAGTCATGGAAGTAAAGGATGAAAACTTGGGATTACGGGTACATCAAGAAAGCCTTTGACGATGCAGGAGAAAACCATACCTTTTTCTGCAAGAAGGTGAGCCATTACCTTTTTCTGCAAGAATTATCCACCATGTCCTCACCTCCGAAGAGCTGACTGGCCTTGGGGCACACGCTGATGCCATAAGCTTCATCTTACTGTTTCAAGTTGATGAGGTTAAAGGGCTTCACATTCTGAAAGATGGGAAGGATTGATGAGCCAATGAAAAATGCAATAGCCATAAACACTGGGGATCAGATTGAATTCCTCAGTTATGGAAGATACAAGAGTTTTTGGCACCGGGTTTTTGCCTTGACCAATGGGAATCAGAGATCAAAAGCTTCATTCTACAATCCATCACTCAATGCCAACATAGGACCTGCTCAAACTTGTTGAGAAAACTGAAAACCAGGTGGTGGAAACAATTTACTCCAAGTTTGTGTTTGGTGATTACTTGTCTGTTTACACTGAACAAAAGTTCCTTTCTAAAGAACAAAGTTTCCAACCTGTGAAATCTAAGGAAAATGAGTAATTATACAGTTCCAATTTATGTTTCTTTTTCCATTATGTATGTCTTTGGGGTGAGGTGTAGGGGGGGTGAAGTTGTGCCTTTTAGCAAAATGCTATGTCAGCATGTTATTGTTCAGCTGCATCTACAGAAAAGATTTCTAGGGTTTCATGGGTTTATTTCTTTCTTGGCTTACGTTTTTGCATGCAATTTCAGTTCTCAGTTGTGGTGTTAAAGTAATTCGTCTATGTAAATTCCTAATGGCCTGTTTGATGTAGAATTTTTTTTCAGAATAAAATTTGTGAAAATTGATATTTTTAGTTATTGAAAATGAATTTAGGAAAAAAATGAATTTTAAAGAATCTATACCAAACATGATGTTATGATGAAACTTACAGTTTTTCTTTAATATGTCAATAGTTGACTGAATATTTCACATAGCTTGTAATCTAGAAGTAATTAAATATGATCTCCCAGTATCATATCATATATTCGAAGTATTAATTTTCTAACGGCAAATTTAAGTTCTATTCGAGGTAAATTACATAACTAATAACAATATATGCACACAATATTTCTTCGAAAGTTAAAACAAAAGTTTTGAATTACAGTAGAAATATACATAAAACATACAAATTCAATAAAACCATGAATGCAAAGCTTGTATCCATACAACTATAAGCCAATGATGCATTGCAACAAAATATCATTTTCTGTACAATATATGAACTTTGATATTGTAGCTGAGAAATCTGTCTTAGCTAAGAACACAAAAGCATAAAGAACAGCCAGTAATGAACAGTTGCAAAATTTTCAGTATAATATAAAATGTACAAGTTACATATAAAAGTTAAAGGAAAAGAAATGGCAGACCCTATAAGTAATGGGAGCCAATCGGGAAAATCATTGCTATATGCTCTTTCTGACCTGAGAAACTCGTAAACTTCTAACTCATAAACTGTACATCAATATACATCTTTGCAGGCAAATTATCAGGTAACATTTTCAGCAATCAAAGCGCTTTCTGATCTAATCTTTCGTTCCAGTTCAAGCAACGAATCAAGCTTCGAAACCAATCACCTGTTTGGTCGGACTTGTTGACTGTTGGAAGTGGATGTTGGCTCATAAATATACGAACGGAATCGCCTCTAGAAAGTTGTTGCCTTCTCTTCCCATCGAACGAGACCCAAGCATTACTTCGTGCATCCTCAGGAATCTACACACCCCAGAGCAAGAACAGATAACGGTAAGATTTTAGAGCCTCTGGCGCCTAAGATAATTACCAAGGTAATAAGACATAAATATCCCCCAAGTAGTATGTGATTGGATCTATCTTGAATGATGTCAAAGATCAACAGCTAAGAAGAAGTAATTAACGTTAAAAACGTACTTTAGAACTTAACATGAGTAGAAAAATGTATCTGTCTGTAGTAATTTAAGTTTTTGAATAATTTCTTGCTCCAACTCTAGTTTGATCGATGAACTCGAATACAATCTTATTGATTTATAAATATACAAATTTGTGCACTTTGTTTATGAATAGACGAACTTAAGAAGAACAATGAATCAAAGCAGCGGTGCAAACTTGTAAATCTTTCAGATTTGTAACATTATCATTTATCTTATTCTATTATTACTTCATGTCTATTTTATTCAACCGATATGATTTATTGAATAGTCCTTTTCTTCCCGTGAATAAGAACTTCTAAATGGTACTGAAGTCAATAAAGAAAATAAATCAGAAACCCAATTATGTGTTCCCAAAGTCAATGCAACATTTAGCAACCTCATAATTCATAGGAACAATATATTTTTCCTCTTTAGTTACTCGCAAAATGTTTTTATTTCTAAACATAAAGAAAAGCATACCTTTAATTCCAGCCGTGCAGAATCAGGAAGTATGACAGGTCTGAATGAGAGAGAATGTGGGCAAATCGGTGTAAAGAGCATACAAGGAACATTTGGATGTACCTGCATTTGGGAATAGCCACTGGTATCACTAGCGTAACATTTCATAATTCTCAACTCATCTCACCAAACCATTCATAATTATATAAACAAAGCAGCTTGAATAACTATGAATAAAGGATTTAGGTTTCTAAAATTATATTCTATTACTGATCACAGTATATAACGTCATTGTCTATATTACATACACAAATAAGTGGTTTCATTACACAAAACCAGTAAAAAGAAGTTTTAATTCGTCTTGCTGGCATTTCTTCTCTCACTATCAATATTCTGCAAACTTGGCAAAATATGACTTCTTGAAAATAAAAATATAGTTCCTTTTTATCCCACGACTAAATGGTCTTCTAGAAAAATGAAACCAGCCCTGTGAAACTTCTCATTAACAACTAACTCTGTTCAAGAGATTGCCTTTGTAGAGAAGTCTTCCATATTCTAGTGTTGCATATCTGTTATATTGCTTCTTGATATAATATGGCTTAGTTTGTTCTTTGTTGTTGTATATCTTTCAAAATACAGTTAAATTCGTATAAAAGAGTCAAGTATCAAAAAAAAAAAAAAAATTGATGACATCAATCCATAAAATATATTATAATTTAAAGTTAGCAAAATAAAATACTTCTAATTTTTGGACTCATGCCAGCTTACCATAGACCCTCCAGCAGCAGTGGAATAAGCTGTACTTCCAGTAGGAGTGGCTACTATAACTCCATCACCTTGTACCTATCAAAAGTATGGTTGAAACTGTCATGCACAAACCACAAAAAAGTATTTTTTTTTCCCCCTTCAGATTCCAAGTCTTGTGAATGAATGAGCATATATAAATATTTGAACAGTGAACTTTGAATTCAGCAGAAACAAAGCAATTAATGTAAAGATGCCCTGTAACCTTACAAAATAGCTAGTTCAGTCAAAAAAGTATTTATACCCTCATTATATGTACATTTAAAAATTAATGTACCTTTGTTATGTGGTGGTCATGTTCATAACATTCAATTTTGGAGAGGTAGGGATTGGAACCACGGTCAACTACAACTTCATTGAGCACATTAAATACCTTGCCAGGCACTGCTTTCCCATTTCGAAATATTTCACAGCGGAGACGCATTCTAAGAGTTATATAAACACCATCAAGTGTGTTGTTCCCATGTATAACTTGTTTCAGGTCATTCTTATAATCTTGAAACTGTATGAAGCAAAAAAAAAAACAGAGTTAAGAAGGAATAGATTTTGTCAGCTGTGCAGAGATTAACAGAAGGGTTGAGTCAAGAGACATACCGTATGGGATGTGAGGAATCCCAGGGACCCAAGATTAAATGAAACAACAGGAGGAACTGCACCTCTAAATAAATTGGAAGCGTGGAGTATGACTCCATCTCCTCCCAAGCAAGCCACAAAATCAACCCTTTCATGAAGGTCTCTGAATCAGAAGTATTAGGAGGTGGTCAGAGGATTTTCACAAGAAAAGATTAGAAGAAAAAGAGAAGTTTCTGAACCTTGTATCTTGACTATAAAAGGTCTGAACAAATCCAAATCCCGGAATTCTTGCAAATATGTCATGAACCTCAGGTTCAACAAGAACGTTCATATTCTCTTGGTAATATAAAAAAGAGGCAACCTGGGGCTCTCAAAAAAAAAAAAAATCAATGAGACAAGGCAAAAGATGGACAGTTGTGCAATATTAGAAAGGTACGGAAATCAGAATATTCTCAGAAGAATTAGTAACTCAAACCAACAAAAAGAAAGAAAGAAAACGAACATCCAAATAAAACATGAAAAACATAAGAAGAATACATGTTCAAAAACAAAGGGTTTTTTAAGGTTCATAATTTATCAACAATAAATTCATGAAGTAGTCTCAAAAGTCAAAAGAGGAAACAAGTTCTATGCTGACTATACTATTGGGCAAAGGTAAAATTAGTTAGCACAGAAGAACCTTCAAGTTTTAGTACTTTTACGAAACAGTGTAGCTGAATAAGCCATCTAGATATTTCAAGCAAAGAAAATGAAGTGCAGTTAAGTAGAATCAAAAGGAGAAACTTTGATGTATAATGAACAAAGTATAAAATAGCAACCATTTGTTTATCAAAGTCGCCATCTTAATAAGATATTGCGTTATAAAATAAAAAATATATATATATAGATAGGTTAAAGATACGTGAAAATGACATAAAATATTACTAAAAATATAAAAAAGAAACCCAAATTAATCTCCAGGGCCAGTGGATTCAAAATTGATTTTTCAATATAGTTTCTTAACCTAGAGAGATTCGAATAGTATTGAATGGGGGAAGATTTCCTTTCCTAAAACATTTCTTTGATCATGTATAATTCAGAAATATGGCGTTGCTTACTGCCCGTCAAGCATTACATTAGCTTTGCTTATATGATGAATTATAAATAAATATACCTCTACTATAGTTGCATTTTCATATCTTCCCCCGCCCTCACCTTATATGCTCTATTCCTAAATCCACTACCAGTGGTAGTCAAGTCTGGTTCTAGTTTCATTTTCAAGAAGCTTTCATTACAGTGTTAATCTTTCAGTTCCTTTCATTCATTTTGTAATCAAGACTTTATAAGGACAAACCAACCCATTTGTAATATTTAAACTTAAGCAATTTTCCAATCAAATAGGATGCTCCCATAACAGATATCCTTTAACTGGACACTACCTCTTTGGCTTCTTCCATGAGTTCTTGTCCCAACTTCTTCAATAATAATGCAGTCTTCGGTGTAGATTTCCACAAAAGCATCTGCTGCTGCGTGCTAGGATGAGTGAATGCCAAGGAAGATTCTGTTACCTTTTCTCTAGAGCAAGAAAATCCATCTGTTCGGACTAAGAACATCTCAGCTTTCTTTCTTGACTGCACTCTCACAACACCAGTTGCAGAAGCACACATATTTCCTTCAAGGGTTTCCAAGCTTTCATCATCTGATGACAAGTAGTCACTGTTGCTCTTATTCTCTCGAGTAACCATCGTTGACTTGACATTCTTATTTAGCTCAATGCTTGTACTAATACGACCATCTTTCTCACCTGAAGCATACTCTTTACTACTAATTGTTCCACTGGGAAGAGGTGCTGGGGTGACAAAAGAATTATGACTCTGATATGGCCCATAACTAGCAGGGGTACTCTGTGGCTTCGAAGATGACATGTTACCATTAAGTGATCTGTTCACAATATCTTCTTCCTTAAACCTGGAATTAGCGGTAGTTTCTTCTCTCAAGACTGTCCTATTGCAGTTATATCTTAAAGCAGACAGCATCTCCAATCTTCTGCGTTCGTATATAAAATATGTTCCAGGTGAAATCTTCTTATTCCTGAAAAACTTGGTCATTTCTTTTCTGGAGAAAACATCCATAGGAGGTAGCTGAGACTCTAGCGGTTTCACATGGCTGTAGAAGTTTATTACTGGTTCTATTTCACCATTTATTTTTGGTAATGGGGTAGCCTGATTGGTTGTTCTGGTAATATAGGCTTCATTACTGCTCAGTGATTGGGTTTCTGCAGCTGAAGAGGCTTGATTAATAAATCCTCCATGGGATCTAGAAGAATTATCAGATTTCTTTGAGATGGACCCATTTCCATCGTCAGAGGTTGTATTCTCTTTGAAGTTTGAAACAAAGTCTATCTCTTCTATTATTTTCGCATCTGGAACTAGAATGTCAGTGGGGCTAACTCGTTGATTAGAGACAAACCGAGATGTGACACGATCCATGTATTGCCTCCATCTAGACACTATGGCAGAGGTTCTCTGCCTTCCTTCCTTACTATGTAGATAAATGGGCTTTTTGCTCGAATCTGACACCAAAGTGGAAAATTTCTCAACCTGCTCCATTGAAGGTGAAGTACCAACTTCGACGGGAAGTTTAATCAGCTCAATCTTTCCAGACAAAATAGCTTCATCTAATACCATTTTGTAGAAATTGTCCTTTATAGTCTCTGCCCGGAGATCCACAATTGTTTTGAATCCTTTCTCCAACAGCCACTTCAAGCCTTCTTCTGTCACCTGGCTACCTTTCCAAAAAGCAACCTCTACATTTCCCAACTGCATTTCTTCTTTTGAGGTGGACAAGTAAATAGGACCCCAGTTAGCAAACAATGTCTGACAAGGGTGATTGTCCCCTCGGGGAAATCCAGAATCGTAACACACGTTTTTTAGCCTTTGTAACTTTCTCCAAACATTTACACTTCGAGCATCATCTGGTGTCAAATAATTCTCAAGAGCAACATGCAAACTCTCGCAATAACTTTTCATCTCACCCCTAAAAATAGCAAGTGGAGGAAGGTTATCATCCATTACCTTTTTCTGCACATCCCGATATGAATTCATGATGGAAGATCGCCCTGAGAGGACATCATCTCTTCCTTTATTCAGCAGGCATACCATGCAACCTAGGACAGAAACTATTTTATCTTCCAATAAAGGCTTGTCTTCTGATGACATGTCGTATGAAACGCTGCACTCACCCGTCGTTGGATTACATAACGTGTCCATTAAAGAATTATGAAACTGTTCGGCTGCCCTAAAGATTCTACAGTAGGCCTCAACCTCTGCAATATCCCCGGGAAGTGGTCCAACCAAAGGCAACTGTGACATATAAAAGTAATAAAACAATTTTCAAATTTGTGAAGAAAAGGTCCATTTATAGCAAAGACAATCAAATTATTGTCCTCCATTTGAACAGGCATTAAAGAACATCTATAAACTCTCATCAAAAAATAACTAAGCATACAAGAAATTACCAGCATCACAACAAGATAAAATCAAGAAAATGAAAGTGGGACAATATTCCCAATATTATTTATTCATGGGGATTATTTTACATATAAATCTTGCAATGATTAGCTAATTTCTGAGGTATCACTAAAATTGATTGATTGCCAATACCCATTTTACTATTTATTATTTAATTACACCAAGAACAAGTTATTGCGTAATAATTAAGCCATTTAATATCCTTTCATCAAAACCCAAAACACCAAGATTATAATTCATATACCAACTGTATGTTTATAAAACAAACAAACAAAAAACTGACCTTGGAGTCCAAACCAATGTTCACAGATAAGGAGTTGGACAGTTCAGCACTGGCAACAAGCTTGAAACGACGCCGTCCCAACCATTTACTCTTCTTCTTCGGTAACATAAACTCGCAGCCCAATCCACTCCCGGACCCGAACCCTGGCTCCGAAATCTTGATGCAACTGAGCTGATGGAAAAACGCCCGGGTTACACCGATCCGATTCATGCGGAAGTGGCATGGACAATTATGATTATTACTGTAATTGTAATAACAGTAACAAGACGTCGCCATGCCAGATTCCACAATCAAATTTAAAAATTATTGGGCGTACACTTTATCTATATGTAATCCGAATTCAGTGGATGCAATTTAATTGCGAATGTATTTACATTATTTGTTGGGTTTAATCTGTTAGTCATAAAACATACTAATTTGGCTGTGTCTGGAATTGGATATGCAGAAGAGGAGAATAATTTTATGGATAGCATCGATGGAGAGTTGTGGGGCGAATTGGAATATGGAAAATTGGATTTTTTGTGCGGCAAATTTTGGGTTTGCCATATGTTCTTTGCCTATTTGAGTTGATAATTTCTGTTTTGTAATTTTCCCTGTTCTTGGTTTGGTTACTTTTCTGTGTTTGATTGGATGGTCGTGGACATCGCCGTCCCCACCACAGTTATCAGGATTAAAATTAGATTATTTTTTTTTTATAGAAATTCTTGAAATGTGTGGTTGAAAAGTTGTGGGACCCATGAAAGATGTAGATAATATTGATTGTTTGACTTTGACTTAAATTAAAATCTGAATCAGATTTTAATTCAGACCAAACAAGTGCATAATCTATAACTTCTAATCGAATAACTTAGAAAATAATTTAATGACCACCTCACCCAAAACCTGGAATGCTTGTGACCATTTAAACAAAAACTAACAAACATGCAACGTGAGAGTGACTACTAAAAATTGATAGTGTTCACCTTTCAATGCAAACCTTAACTTATGGTTAATCCTCAAATCAATTACTTAATATGAATTAAGAAGGATTGTGGTGTCAAATAATGTGACCCCTTTTAAATAGCGGATTATTCTATAGCAATGACTTATTTTAGAACATCGATTGTTTTAGATGGGACTCATAGACTCACTTAACTACAATTAATAACAAGTCCAATCCAAAATAATAAAATGGTCCAAATCAAGCTTATTTAACAACAATAATGTCGACAATCTCGTTTGATGAATATTTAATATGAAGTCTTCGGTAAATTAATTTTTTTATAAATAAAAAAATAATAACCAGTTGTTACTTTGTTGTTAATCCGTCAATAATAGCAATGGAAGTCGTTCATCATCCGTTGGTAAATCATTGACGACTTAATCCTTTGGGAATTAACGAATGTAGTTATTAGAAATCTCCGTTTGTAAATTACTTACGAAATAGTTAATCCATCGATAATTACATATGAAAATATTTGTTTTTAATATGTCGGTTACTATCGACACCTTAATTAGTTCATCGATAAATTAGCGATCAGACTTTCACTATTGGAATTAACTGAGATCGATAATCACCATTATTGTTATCAACGAAAATCATAGCATGAGGGATGGAAAATCCCGTCACTCATGCCGCATATTTTAGTAGTGAATGACACAAATTAATGTGAAAACAATTTAATACTAAGTTATTAACATTTACCAATGATACATTTCTTTGTTTTCTTTCTCCAAGAAATTGTCCATTATGGAAATATAAAAAGCTGTGATTTAACTGAATTTTGACTTAAATATATGGAAAATGTTGAATTTAACTTTGTGAAAAAATATATAAAGGCTGTGATTAATGTGACCTTTTGAATCGTAAATATCATTCTTTATGACTATTTAATACTACAAATTAGTTGACGTTTATAAAAATTAAGGGTAGCATGTGTGCGTTCGACACTTTGCATGCAAATTATCTAACTCTGACGTGGAGATACGGTGACCAAGAATAATAATATTGGGCTTCTCCAAGTTTATAAATGGAATTAGTACAATCGAAATCTCTTAACATGTATCTGTCGAGAACAAGCCTCATGCTAGCAACCACATTAATTCTAGCTTTAACGGCCTATGATATTGGATTAAATAATTGTTTTGTGGGGAAATTTCATGGTAAATCCTCTCCGACTGCTCCCCAATACGACATCCAAATTAAGAAAAACACCATATTACTCTAGAAAATGAAATCAGCAAACAAATTTATCTAACACACTGCAATGTCATGCACAAACGATTAATGTAAATTTTCTAAGTAAGTTTAAGAACAGAAGAGTGTCTGAATTATTTCTTGTCTCGATCAACCGGCAACTGTCCCTCTCATCCAAATGCCTAGAATCACACTGCATATTCAAAATTGAAAAATGCATATTAGTATGACTGTATGAGTATATGTACAACTATAGGAAACCTAATGTCTCAAAATCCCTTAAAATTTTGGTTACACGTGTGTAATACTCTAACAAGTCAAGATTATTTCAAGAATATGATCTCAACTTTATGCTAATTGGTGGTAATATAAACGCACACTATATGACTTCTTTGGTATACTGGAGTTAACTTGATACTATTAAAAAGGTATAAACTTTAACAATTGTACGATGCAATAATATGCATGATACATTCTCTGAAAGTTCAAAGCCGATATGCAAAAAAAAAAAGGTTCTTCATACCGTAGGGAAAGCCTTGCAGGCCGGATTCTTGAAGGTTAGGGTGGGTAGGCTGGAGGCGGTAGGAGTGTGTATCAAGAGGTACAGCTCCAAGTTGAAGAATAGGCATAGCACTTGCAGATGGATGCAAATCTTGTCCAAAAACTTGAAGCTGATTCAACAAAGGCTGCTCTTCCAGTAATTTGAGTTCTGTCATTGCCTGTTGTTGATGCTGATGCTCCATTGCTTCTGCTTGCCTCTGAATGTGATTGTTCATCAGCTAATCAAGGGAAGTTTCAGTATCAGTGAAAACTACTTCCGATAACAAAAATTCCAATTGTAACGAATTATGAATGACTGGGAACCAATTCAAAACATGAAACAAATTATATGAGACAGAAAGTACTGTAGATGCAGTTTGTAAATTTTAGAAATAATTTAACATTAAAATTTACCCAATGGTAAATATCTTGGTTGTCCTTCTCCAGCAAATTTTCCTAAAACAGCAGCATAGACAAATAGTTAAACAATAAAAACGCATGCACGCGCACACACACACTCAAAGAGAGTAAATCCCAAATTACCGTCTTCTTCAGATTTTCAAGTTGCTCATCCAGGAGCTGAAACTGAAAACAAGTACATATATGCAGGAAATAAGGCTTATGACAAGTATCTATAATTTTAATTTAAGTTCTTTTGTGAAGAAAAGGCAGACGATCCACTTACCAGATTGTTTTTAAGTAGGCATAACAAATTCTCAGCACAAAATAGTTAGACAAAACAACACCGCAACAAGTACGAGGGATACTAAATTATTTGTAAATTAATTTGCTTTAAACACTACGTTTAGACAGACTTTCCATTTAAGCTGCAGCAAAATGAATGGGAATGTAAACGGTGAAAATGTCGAAGTAATGTGGAATGAGGAGGAAAGAAGTGTCACCTTTCTTGCTCGAACCTTGGCAACAGAGATCTCAAGCTGGCGCTCAAGTTCGACCAATTCCTCCAACTGTAAAGAACTCATATCAGTATTTCCCTGGTACCTCTGAACACTCAGTTGAAGATCATTAGTTTTCCTTTTCATTCTTTTCATCTCTGCGTTGAATTGCTCCTGGACGATTTCACAATATCAAAAGACATCATGCGAGAGAGAGAATTAAGGGTAGACAAAGATGATGCTGATTACTAAGAAGAATCTACTTATAGCTTAAAAAGGAATAATATATACAATTAAGATCACTTTGCTTACATTGTATAATCCTTCTCCCATCCCTGTGTCACGCTGCAGTATAGAAATGCCTTTAGCTTGCATATATCGTTCTATGATCTGCCTCA